>OZ010789.1:143931903-144011492 GCA_963932465.1 Maratus speciosus | reverse complement strand
GTAAGAATACCATACCTGCTAAGACGGTAATCTGTTTAACACAGAATTTTTCTTCTATCCTTTGAAATTCTGTCTTAGTCAGCTTCATTAAAAAAAAAGAAAATAAACACAACAATCTTATCAGGGTTGTAAAAAAAAAAAAAGTTTTTTATAAAAAGCCCAGCCCGGGTAAATCTATTTACAGCAGGAGTGGTCAGTCCATGGCTTGCATAGCCTTATTTAGTTTTTGTAATTGCAACAGGGTTGCTACGCCACCTGGAGAGCCTGGAAAAGTCAGAGAATTTGGAAATTGGCCTAATAAGTCAGGGAATCAATATTTTATCCAAAATCTGGAAAAGTCAGGGAATTTAACAAAATTTCATCATCAAGGTTTGGTACCGAAAGTTAAAAAAGGACTATGACATTCAAGAAACAGGGTGCTCTGGCAGGCCTACTGATGTTGATAAGGCCCGCCTGCGAGAACATGTGGAAGAATATCAGTATTCAACCACTCAAGAGCTAGCTAAGGAGTTAAACCTTAGTGCCATGTCCATTAGCCGTGCTATGGATCGCATAAACTTGATGTACAAGTTCAATCGCTGGGTGCCACACGAGCTGAATCAAGCATATAAAGGAAGATGTGTTCAGGCCTGCTCTAATCTGCTCGAATATCAGCGCAAGGACAAAATTCTGCACCGGATCATCACTTGTGACGAAAAGTGGATTTACTTCAACAACACAATCCAAAAAGGGAGTTGGTCTGTGCCCGGCAAACCGGTCGACAGCATCGCAAAGCACAATTTGACTAACAAAAAGATAATTCTTTGTATCTGATGGGATTGCCGTGGTCTTATCCGCAAAGAGTATCTAGAAAAGGGTAAAATCATGGACAGTAAGGTGTACAGCAAGATGCTAGTCCGTGTTGACTCTGCTATCAAGGCAAAACGTCAAAATGAGTTCCAGCGCAAGAAGGTAATGTTTCATCAAGATAATGCTAGATCACATGTGTCTGCATTCACAGATTTGACTCTGTATGGACTCGAATGGGGTCTTTTGCCACATGCACCATATAGCCCGACATCTCTTCATCGGACTTCTACCTTTTTTCACACCTGCAACTACATCTTGCTGGTGCTATCTTTAATTATGCATGGGACGTCCGAAATGAGGTTAATCTGTTTTTGGACTCGTGGCCCCCAAGTTTCTGGACCAAAGGCTTCGAAAAACTACCAAAACGTTGGCAGAAAATAAAAGATTCGGTGGTGTTTACTACCCGCACTAAGGATACCACTTTCATGCTTTTTCTCTAACTTTATTAAGAACTTTTTTTGGTGGAAAACTTATGTTATAACCTAATACTTTGTTCTACCGGTAAATGTCAAGTGTCTTATTAATAAAGTTTTGTTCCTTCATTTTGTCTTTCGCACAAAGTGAGTTAAATTATTAAATTCAAATATTTTTATAGTGTAAGTAGCAGAAACTGTATTTAATGCATGGTGTGAAAAGTTATAGGTTTTTCCTACTGATCAACGATACGTTAGTGATTATTGACCATTTAAATGTCTGAGCTTGGCATCTAGTGCTAGAATACTATTTACTTATACAACTCTTGTTGCTGCTGTGAAAAGTAGTCAGAAGAGCTCAATACTATATGGAATGTGTATGATTTTCAATATGTCAATGTTTTTGGCATTGAACAATGTTCTTACTAGTCACTTCTAGGTGAGAAGCCTGTTAATCCCAAATGAATGCATGGATTCAATTTTACAATGTATTTATTTGAAGTCATTTTTATGGAGATAATTCTTTTTACCCACCAAATACAAAACAATTGTGGGGTTTGCTAAAATTTGTAAACAAAACAAGAACAACTTTGCTTTAAAATTTGGTCTGCCATGACATAAGGTTGGCCACTCCTGCTCTGTAGCATTCTGTTGGTATTGTATTACACAAAATTGAAGCTCAATTTAAATGTTAATTTTTTTTGTTTCTTGTAGGGGCTTGATTGGAATTCTTCCAGATTCTTCAAGTAGCAAACTACAAAGACATGTGGACAATCACATAGCGATTTCAGTTGCATGCATATATTTTTAAGTTGCTTATGCATTCATTAATAAAACTATTTTCTATAAATTGCTGTTTTTTTTTCTTTAATTGAAATTCATGTTTACCTACAAGAGCATGTGGTTACAATTTGTGGACGGGGCATAAATGTCATCAGGTAAATGTTTAATGCAAGTTTTACAAAATGTCTACAGAATCTGGAAATCAGGAAGGTTTATCAATCTAGAATTATCAGGTAATTTTGTAAAAATAAATTCTGGCCAACATATATCCATTAGCCTATGAAGTTGGACTAAATTTTGAGTTCAGATTTATAAAATTGTCAACCAATACTCTATGAATATAAGGCAGTTTTTTTTGTTTTTCTCCTCCCCGCCTCCGAAATGAGATATAAGCAATCTGAATAAGTACAAGGAAGAAGCATATATTAAAAAATACCGTATGTATATTGTTAATATTATTAAAATCACAGAAGTCTGACAAAGATAGTCAGGAAACTTTTTCTTTAAATTTCTGTAGACACAATGTTTTATTATCTTTCAGAGTATTTTTTTTTTTTTTTTTGGTCTTTGTTTTCCTGAGTATTCAATTTTATTTTAGTACTATACTCAAACTTGGATGATAAGCATTGTATATTTTTTTACTCTTTTACATATAGCATTAAATAACTAATGTTTAAATTGAGCAAATTACTAAAATTTTTCTTTATTGTTATGAAATTGACTATATTTGTATTTTAATTTGTTGCACAGCGAGTGTGATTTCACTCAGCAGTGTATTTTGTGGCAATAACTTAGCGAACTTGTTAGGATTTCATATGAAATTATAATTTGAAGCCAAAATAAGCCCAGTCTAACAGTAAACAATTTGGGTTTAAGTAACTAGATTTGATGGAACTACACACTCCTGCATTTAATTTAAACTACATTATTGCCATCATCATAGAGTGCAATAAATAGCCATATATCCCAGTATTTGTGAGAAATAAGCTATATGCAGACCGTTTTCAAGGCAAAGTCTGTCATTTTGAACAATGTAACTTAAGTATGGCAATATCATTTCTCATATTGTTGGAAGTGTTAGATTTTTAACCAGTTTTGAAGGTTGAAATATATTAAGATTCAAATAAAAGCTAACTAATTTTTTTCATGAAATTGAATAATACTGTTTACAAAATTAAATACGTAGAATTTGGCTGCATAAGTTTTTGGTATGATAAGTGAACTTAAAAAAGAGTACTTTTTGAAACAGTATCTTCCCTTATCATAATAGAAACTTGCACTACTATATATACAGCCGTTATCCAGAGATATCTAGTTGTATATATATATATACTTTTAAATTATGTACAGTAAACAAAACTTGTCATAGGAGATATTCAGTGTGTTACCATACTTGCCAATTTCTTTAAATCTTAATTTCATTTAATTAATGTAATCAAATGGATTTCAAATGACTAACCATACAGGATTAACCTTAAACATTAATTAGAAAAAAATTACAGTTCAAAGTAGAATTTTATTTAAATACTGGGTGTACTAAAATGGACTGACTTATTTTAAAATTCAATAATTTGCAAATGGTGACAGCTATATATATACAAAAACAACTTTCAGAAAGTTTATGTAAAAATCAAATTTTTTTAACTAAAACCAGTAATCACAGTTAAAAACTTGTGGAATCTTATATAATCATTATTTTAGGACACGGTATAATAATTGGGATAAAAATTCTATAAAGTAAACATTTCTGTAGCTACTACAGAAAAATTAATGCAGTGCTTGCTCACAGACTTTTCTTGTACAGACGGAAAAATTCTGGCAGCAAAAGTTGCCAGAAAGTTTCTGTATGCACAAAAAATATCTGTCCACACAGACTTTTCTCGCACATACAAAAAAATTCTGGCAGCAAAAGTTGCCAGAAAATTTCTGTATATGCGAGAAGTTTCTGTCTGTACAAGAAATACGTGTACATACAGGAAATGTCTGGCAGCAAAAGTTGCCAGAGAATTCCTGTATGTGCGAGAAATACGTGTACATACAGGAAATGTCTGGCAGCAAAAGTTGCCAGAGAATTCCTGTATGTGCGAGAAATATCTGTGCGTACAGAATATCTGTATGCACAGATATTTCTCGTACTTACAGGATTTCTCTGGCAACTTTTGCTGCCAGACATTTTCTGTTGTTTTACAGGATTATTTTTTACAGTGTAATGGTCGCAACAAAATGTGAGTAAAAGCCAAATTTAACAATACATTAAATAGATGTATAGCAATTAATGTATAATATTACTACACACACACACACACACCCGCATTCTTTAATATTTCATTAAAGAACATGCTTTCTTTGAATCTTGATGTGCTAAAGTTCGGTCAATTTTGTACATTTTGAGCCGAAAACTTTACTAATTTAATAAGATTTTTACTGATTTAAATTTTCATTAAAATCCTACACATTTGCTTTTAGTACGTTCTAAGGTAAATGTATTTAACCTGAATGACGCGGGCCGACAAATTTCCTCTATTTCAGGATACACTGTTAAAAATTTGCAGCATTCTGGCAGGTCATTTGACCGTTTTTTCCGAAAACGGTTACACAACCGTAATTTAACACTATTCTGACCATATTATTGGCCATTTTATGGTCAGAATGTAGTCAAATTTTGGTTATGAAACCGTTTTTTCAAAAAACGGTCGAATGACCTGCCAGAATGCTGCAAAATTTTTAACAGTGTAGACAAATTGCCGTATTTAATAGTAGAAACTTTGCGAATTTTTGAACGATAATCTTCGACTTATTTAAATAAGACGAAGATTACCGTTCAAAATTTTTGGTGGAAAACGACTTTCAGGAAAAAAGGTGGAAGACACATATTCTAATGCACAGGCAGAACTGAGTATATTTTGATGTAAAGGAATGGAAAAATAAAAAAAATGCTTTATGTAATGGTCGCAACAAAATGTGAGTAAAAGCCAAATTTAACAATACATTAAATAGATGTATAGCAATTAATGTATAATATTACTACACACACACACACACCCGCATATATGCATGTATATCTTATACTATAATGCGAGCAAAAATTGTGTGTGTATGTGTGTGCGTATGTAAATTTTATCTTAAAAACAGCTCTAACGATTTTGACGAAATTTTGTATTTTACCATTTTCGGGCATGATAAGACCATTGGGCTATGTCACGTGTTCGAGAAAATTCGATTAGTGGGTCATTTTGGGTCATAATGGGTCCAGGTCAAGCTAATTATATCTAAAAAACGGCTCAATCGATTTTGACTAAATTTTATATCCAACCGTTTTTCGGCAAGATGAAACTATTGAGATAGGTCACATGTTCGAGAAATTTCGATTAGTGGGTCATTTTGGGGTCACTATGGGTCAAGCCAATTTTATCTAAAAAACGGCTCTAACGATTTTGACAAAATTTTGTATTCTGTCGTTTTGGATTACGAGACTAATAAGCTAAGTCACATATTAGAGAAAATTCGATTAGTGGGACATTTTTGGGTCACTGTGGGTCAAGCAAAGTTTATCTAGAAAACGGCTAAAACGATTTTGACGAAATTTTGTATTTTACCAGTTTCGGGCACGAGAATACCATTGGGCTAGATCACGTAATCGAGAAAATTCGATTAGTGGGTCATTTTGGGTCATAATGGGTCAAGCTAAAGGTAATTATATCTTAAAAACGGCTCAATCGATTTTGACAAAATTTTATATCCAACCGTTTTTTGGCACGAGAAAACTATTGGGCTATGTCATTTGTTCGAGAAATGTCAATTAGTGGGTCATTTTTGGGTCATTACGGGTCAAGTCAATTTTATTTAAAAAACGGCTCTAACGATTTTGACTAAATTTTGTATTTTGTCGTTTTCCATTACGAGAAGACCAATGGGATAGGTAACATATTAGAGAAAATCGATTAGTGGGTCATTTTGGGGTTACTGTGGGTCAAAGTTTATCTAGAAAACGGCTCTAACGATTTTGACGAAAATTTGTATTCTATCGTTTTCGGGCACGATAATACCATTGGGCTTGATCGCATGTCCATGAAAATTAGATTAGTGGGTCATTTTGGGTCACAATGGGTCAGGGTCAAGTTAATTGAATCCAAAAAATGCCCAAAACCTTTCGAAAAAATTTTGTAATATACCGTTTCCGGGCATGAGATGACCATTGGATTAAGTCACATGTACGAGAAAAATCGATTAGTGGGTCATTTTGGGTCAAATGGGTCAAGGTCAAGCTAATTATATATAGAAAACGACGCAATCGATTTTGACTAAATTTTATATCCAACCGTTTTTTGGTAGAAGAAAACTATTGGGCTAGGTCACATGATCGAGAAATTTTCATTAGTGGGTCATTTTTGGGTCCCTATGGGTCAAGCCATTTTTATCTAAAAATGGCTCTAACGATTTTGACTAAAATATGTACTTTATCGTTTTGGATTACGAGAAGACCAATGGACTAAGTCACATATTAGAGAAAATTCGATTAGTGGGTGATTTTGGGGTCACTGTGGGTCAAGCAAAGTTTATGTAGAAACGGCTGTATCGATTTTGACGAAATTTTGCATTTTATCATTTTCGGGCGCGAGAATACCATTGGGCTTGGTCGCATGTTCAAGAAAATTTTATTAGCGGGTCATTTTGGGTCACAATGGGTCCTGGTCAAGCTAATGGAATCTAAAAAAGGCCCAAAACATTTTGACAAAATTCTGTAATATACCGTTTCCGGGCATGTGATGACCATTGGTCTAAATCACATGTTCGAGAAAAATCGATTAGTGGCTCATTTTTGGGTCACTGTGGGCCAGGCTGTTTGTAACTAAAAAAACGACTCAAACGATTTTGTCAAAATTTTGTATTATACAGTTTTGGGGCATGAGAAGACCATTGGGCTAAATGACATTTTCGGGAAAATTTGATTAGTGGGTCATTTTTGGATCACTGTTGGTTGAGCTAATTGTATTTTTAAAAAAAGGCTCAAACGATTTTGACAAAATTTTGTATTATACTGTTTCCGGACACTAGAAGATCATTGGGTTAGTCACATGTTTGAGAAAATTTTATTAATTGGTTGTTTTTGTGTCTCTGTGGGTCAAGTTAATTTTATCTAGAAAACTGCTTTAACGATTTTGATTAAATTTTGTTTTCTATCGTTTTCGGGTTCCAGGAGACCATTGGTCTAGGTCGCATGCTCAAGAAAATTCGATTAATCAGTCATTTTGGGTCACTATGGGTCAAGGTTTACCTAATTTTATCTAAAAAATGGCCCAAACGATTTTGACAAAATTTCTTATTACACCGTTTCCTAGCAGGAGAAGGCTATTGGGATAGGTCAGATGTTCGATAAATTTAGATTAGTAGGTCCTTTTTGGGTTACCGTGGGTCAAGCTAATTTTATCTATAAAATGACTTTAGCGATTTTGATTAAATTTTGTATCCTATCGTTTTCGGGTTCGAGAAGAGGTCAGAAGAGGTTAGGTCGTGTGTTCGAAAAATTTCCATTAGTTGGTCCCTATGGCTTAGGAACATGCCAATTTTATCTAAACAGCAAAATTTATACAATGGAATGAAATATCGAATTGAACACAAGGTTAATTACTAATATATATATATACACACACACACGCAAATTGAATAAAAATAATTTCATATAAATAAATACCAAAGATTTTTTTGGAATTCTTTGAAAGAAAAAAAAAGCCTTTATTATGTAAAATATTTGAAAGTTACTTTTTTGTATTTAATTCAGAGTTCAACATTCAATATTAAAGTATTATGAATAATAAAATATTTATAAACTCATGTTCAAATATTACTAAATTTAATAAACGTTAAATTAATAAAATACTTATATTTTTATGATAATACTTATAGTAGATTAAAGCTGTTCTCAACTGCTCTGCTCAACAAGCGCAAAACATTTTAACACATTTACAAATTCATTTTTTTAACGGAAAGATATAAAATTGAAAAGCCTGATCATGGAAGCAATTTCGAATCGAACTGTGTTTTCCAATTTTTTTATCAATCAATTACCTATTGAGTTATAAGCGATTTTGATCACGTGGCAAACACGTTTTTCATCCTTTCTCGATGTTTTTTCTCCTTTCGCTCGAAAATTTGGTTCAAAACGCCCGCTTTGACACTATTTTCTGAAATATCTCTTGAGTTTGCGAAAAAACGGAAAAACAGCTCGATGACATAGTTTCTAAACAACAATACCTGCTAGTTTCATGCATTTCTGAACAAAAATAAATTAAAACTTATGTCATAAAGATTCCCTTTTGGATTTAAGAACAGCCTTAAATCACTATCAAAAACTTTTAAATGCGCATTTTTATGGTGTTTTAAGAAGATCTTTTAGTTCTTATTGATTCGCACCAGTTTCAACTTATTTTCTTTGAAATAATAGCTATCTGGGATAAGTGAAAATCCTCTTCCAGTTTCGAAAAAAAGAAGACAACGGTCGCAAAATCGCGAAGACAAAATTAAAAGATATATGAATGATCATTTTGTATTAAATGAGTGTTAAAAATTTAAATTCACACCTTTTTTTTGTTATGGTATTCAGAGTTGAGAAGATATAATAATATGTTGCTTTTTAGAATTGAATTATTTTTATTGCTAATTGTTAAACAGTTGTTTTTAAAATTACAATTTCCATAAAATAAGATTATCTAATGATGATTCGAAAACCAAACAGTCCGTGCATAAGCTCAGATTACTCCTGTCCTGTGTCCTGTAACCTTCGTGACCTCTGAGATGTGGGTCGGACCGGAAAAAGGTGCGAAAAACAACATTCAGAGAGAGAGAGGTAATGCTATGTTCACACTGGATACCTTAAGATATCCTCAAGCCGCTGAACTCTCTGAGAGAGTTCCACAAACTCTCTCAGTGAGTTTCGACTGACTTCGGCTAGATACAGGAACGACCACTCACTCTCGTTGGCTATTAAGCTTCGCTTTTACTGATTGGCTGTTGCAGCCGTTTTTATTTTAAGCGCATGCGCATACTTTACTTTTCTTCAGATCACAGGCACAGTGACGCTACTGAGATATCTTAGGTGAGTTTTTCGATGTGAACAGGCATTCAATTCCAGGAGGGTACCACTTCAAAACTGGCGGACTAAGATATCTTAAGTTTCTAGTCTCAACAGGGTATTAGAAGGAATGAATTGGTCTTCTTATCTCTGTTCGGTATTTTAATTTTTAACAGCCCCCTCTATTTTTCGGCTTAAAATTTTTCGTCTTTAAAGGAAGTCATGGTTGGTCGCGGTCTAATAGAACTCGTCAAAGCGAGTATAACCAAATTCTAAATGTAGTTTTGCCTCTGTTTGGACAAAACCTTCTGCATAAGCATAATATGAAAATACTTTGGGTGATACCTGTACATACTAATCTTTCCAGAAGGTCCATTAAGTGCCACATCTCTTTACCTCCTAATTGAGAATATTTATTACTAAAACTATATGGCCTGTTCAATTCACTGTTTGAGAAGATTTTGGATTCATAGTTAGAAAAATATGTTTTTACTATAAAAATATTTTTTTTTCTTCCAAATATCTATCTTATTACATTTGAAAGTAGAAAACAAAATGTCACGTGCCGTAGCCGATGGGCGAAAAACGTCCCTTATCAACGTTTCATAAAATTTATTAACACAAAATTTCATTTCATTTTAAATCAGTTTTTTTTTTTTTTTTTTTTTTTTTTTTTTACATAATTTTATCTGAAAAGAAAAATAAAACGAATGATAAAAATGTTCTTTTAGATTAGAGAACTTTGTATAATTTTTTTTTTCGTTATTTAGATCGCATAATAAAATTCCACTGGATTTATGAAGTAGCACATAATATTTAATTAAAAGAAAATTCCTTTATTTTAACATATATGAAACTAAGATATGAAATTACTTCAAATATTGCATTGTATTACTAGAAAATAGTTTATGCAAAGTTCCTAAGATTTTCTAGGTATGATAAAATTTTCTAAACACTTCACTGCACGTTATAATATTTACTGAACACTTCAAAGAAAGAATGTTTCGAAATAAGAAATAAACTTTTGCATTCAATGAATAAAATCGCTTTTTATAAGTTTTTGATAATAAATCGGAATTTTCAAAATATGTACTATCATATTTATAGTATGTCACTCAATGAATAGTATTTTTTAAGGCAAAGGCTTATACCGTGCATTCTAGGTTAAAATACGAGTCCTGTGTATAACGTTCATGTAAAACTTTAAATATTTTTTATATATTTATATAAGATTCTGTAGTACGCGAGCGTATTTTGTAAAGGGATTGCATGTCATTTGCATGCAAAATTTACAACTTTTCATGTAATATGACCGTGAGTTTAGATTTTTTATAAGTAAATATCATGTTTAATTATGAGCAAATCTGTATTCTTATGATTATTTTTTGCTTATAACGCGCTTCTATTAACTTTGATCAGTTTCCACGTATTAAAAGTGCGCGTTGAACCATGGGATATATGGTAATAATTATAAAAACATACTTTAGGAATAAACTCTATCTATATTATAAAGGACCAAACATATCTGTGCGTAACGCATACGTCATTCTGCGAATGGCAACACTTTAAAATTTGAAATGAAATTTCGGTTTTGCAATTTTCGCTACTGCAAATTTTTAAACTTCTAAACATCCCACATTTTAAAGGTTTACACCTTCGTATGCAGAAAAAAATGCGCTTTTAAATGCAATTTGTTTGAAAGCTGTATCTCAATTTATTTTTGAGATATTAATTTTTTTATAGTTTTTAATACCAATTTTCTAATTGTGGCAACTGAAATACTTCATTTCTTTTAAAAGTGGTTTCTAATCTTTATTGATTATATTCTTCCTGGTGCCATTTTCTCATTACAATTAAAAATATCTTTTTTTTTTTTTAATTTGTACAGAAAATGACGTTACACTTTCAAAAAGACACAATTTCCCTGTTGATGCTGTTATATTTCACTATTTTTTCATTTCGCTGATATTGAGTTTGAGACAATAGGCTAAATATTTCAGCGACTGAAAATGACGTCATATTTAAAAGAAAACGATAATTTTATTTGCTAAAATGAGATATTTACCCTTGAATACGTCTAAAAGTTATAAATTTCTGGAATTTTTAAGCGCAGGTACAGAGATTATACTAAGACCTCAAATCACGAGTGGGAATTTTAACATGGAAGGTTGTAATAGTTGACAAACGTGACTTCAAGCTTGAAAATATATTTATTAATAACCTATTGCGCGTTAAAATATTTTTAAATGGTTAATATGGATGTGAAAGGTAGAAAATGAGTTGATTCGGTTTAGATTTAAAGCGGAAACATTCTATGATTATGTCAAGGTGAAATCATTTTTGCTGATTTTTCCTTCCGTAATACCAAGCATCAATTGATAACTTAATCAAAATTACTTATCTACTTACCTTGATTATATGTTACTTACTGATTACGTATAGGAATAAAGTTTAATTTTTTCAATAATTTTAACAGTTGAAGTTTATGAAAAAAGTATTTTGTTAATCTTAGGTTAAAATATGTCTTTGGAGAGTTAAACTAACAAGTGTAAGATTGATATTTTATTGTAATTATTGTTGTCGATGTATTATAAATTTGATGTTACAGTTCCTTTGTAAACATTTTTTTACGTCGAAATTCGACGGGTTCCACCTTGTATTCTTAAAAGGGGAACACATGGTGCACCACAATAGGAAACCCTTAAACGAAGCTCCCAACGGGTTCCATGATTCACTAAAGATGGAATACCTTGATAAAACCGATTCTCAATGTGAAGTATGAACACAAGTGGACAAAATGACTCTGGCGTTGCCCCTTGGATTGACGCGATAAAACTCTCCTGTTTTCAAAAGTATACCGCTTAAATTGTGTATATCCGTGAGCAGGCCCAACAGAAACTATTTGCTCCCTAACAAATTGGGCAAATAATAAAGTGCGCCAAACCATCAGCAAAGAATGACGAATATTATTGTAGGCATTAGACGTAAACAGACAAACGAAGTCCAAGAGAAATCAGATTCCTCATCAATATGTTTCGAGACCACACAACTCGTAAACACAGGAATAATATTGGAAGAAGTTCTAGAGTACATAAGCCAGTACAAACTCACTGGCTGTGCAAGACCTGTTAGACAGACAGACACTTTATTCTCTAAACTCCGCAGAAGACAGGAAAAGTATACAACTGCTAATCCAATTAACGGAGCAGAAAGTTTAGCCATCACTTGGGTACGCGGGGCTGGATTGCAAATCATAGAATCAGGCTGTCAAATTGAGATCATCTACATCGTACATAGCATGAGTTTCCTGAAGCCATCTGCACCCCGCTTAGCAAGACAACCCAAAACAATATATACTCAAGGCAGAGCAACTGCAGTGATTACAAAAAGTATCTTTCGTGAAGATAATTTAGGTTACGGAACCAAGCCAATTTGCACCTTCCACAAATTGGTTAGTCCCCCATGAACAATTCAGTACGTTTGAAATAACTAATGCATGCAGCTTCCTCGAAGACTGCCGTGCTCCTCTCTTATCTCTAGATGAATGTTTGGCTTATTCTTAACCAGTTCTGCTGGTCTATGCCTAACATTACAGTCAATACCGCGTACTACTTTAGATCTACAAAGGCCCAAATGGACTCCGTTAACCTCGGGGATCCTGCTCACATAGAGATTGGGACTCATCAGAACCTCTCACCTTCAGTGATCCTGCTTGTGGTCTACTTCTTCCCTTAAAGTTTTGAAAGATAGCAAAACATCTATGGCTCCACTTGTCATTATCATACCCTCTTAACGGGTCGAGTGATTACCACTAGGACAGGTCAGCTCCCTAAATAAAAATAAATGCACTTTTTATGATATTATATACCTCATACTTTATTGTATTTCTTTTGTTAAAAACTCTGTAAAAGATGTACAACATAAAGATATTTTTGTGAAAAAACGAATGTTAAACTATTGATTATTATTAATCTTTCATTACAATATAAAATATTGTTTCAAATTTTCATCTTAATGAGGGACATGGAATGTTTGAAAGCAGTATACTATAAATATAGCGAAATTTTAACGACTAATAAATGATGATTATATCAGTAATGAGTAGACACAGAAATTTATTTAACTTACAGTTTATTAATATTAGCTGCAAATATAAAGTGAAATATAATTTATATATACTGAATGCTAATGGGTAAACTTTATAATGTGTAATCAGTATTCTAAGTTAGTATTGTTTCAATACATTTAAATTTATTATGTTTGCTTTGGATATTAGGCAATATATATGATGCGTCATTATTCAAATTCCAGAATGAATTTACATTTTCTTCATTTATGGTTCTTCTAATTTAAATATTTATTAATAACAAACGAATATGGATTATAGATTTAGTTAGCAAAACAAAACACGTAAAAATATTTAATTTATGTATGATATCACGTTATATAAGACTATATATATCTCTCAAAACGAAAACAATTTTTATAATTAAAATGGTTAGTTCTATGAAGTCAAATTGATATTCACAATAATACGCCTAGATTAAAAACTATTGTGATGAAATCCCTCTTATTTTCTGAAAAAAATATATATATAAATATAATAACTAAAATAACGTTAGTCGAAAGTAATGTAAATACTCATATATTGTTATTAATTAAAATGACACTATTTCAAAAGTAGCGTCGAAGGGATGGTGCTATGCAATGGGAAAATGTTTTAACAAGCAGTATAATTTCAATTTGTTTATATAAAAATACATGCATGATTGAAATCCAACTATATGGAAACTCTCCGTTTCATAATTGGCAAAACAATCACATTGTGGAGCCAATAACATCTAATCAGTTTCTCTCTACTGAATTCCAAAATCAGGGAGGATTCTGAGAGTTACAAGACAATTTGATTTCATTATGTTGTTGCAGCGTCGTCTAACTGAACAGTTTCCTACTTAAAAGGTTTTACAAATAAATTTATATAATTTTATAATAAAATATTTCGATTTTACACCAATGGTTCATACGTATAATACAGTATCAAATTCAAACTTAGAATAACAAAATTAAACAATATTATCGCCTAATCACATTCCAAATTCCAATGAACTCTAAATTTATATTGATTCAAAATTAAAACAATGTAATAAAAGTTATAACTGAAATGACAGTTTTTCAAACAATTAATGCACGTTCTTGCACAAAATAATTAAATAGATACTGGATTTTAAAACAATAGAAATAAAAAATCAGAGAAAATATTTATGAATGCTAAAAATTACAAACCTATAAGTGTTCAATAGCAGGGATGGCAAAACTATGACACGCGTGACATATGGGTTACGTGACACATATTCAACATGTGTGACAATTCAGATTTTTCAGCACGGTGTTATCATTCAGGTTTTCAGCACGATGTGACCATTCAGGTTTTAAACCAATATATATTGACAAAAAACATGAACTTGTATAATTTAAGCTTGACTAAATTTAATTGTTTGTAAACGGAAATTTCTTTAATTGCTGCTTATTGAATTCAATATAGTTCAATATAACCTCGAAAAAACATTAAGAAAAGGCACTATAGAAAAAAAATTCGATGATAAAAGAGGATAATTCTGGTATTTGCATTTTAAAGCTATTTTCGTCTGTCAGTCTATTTAGAAAACTGAAAGAGAAAGAACTTTAAAGTGCGAACTCAGTACTAAACTGATAATATATATACATATACATAAAATTGTTTTGCTGATACAATAACAGGAAATCGCACTGAATTTATTACTTTCTGTAATCAAGCACGAAACCGCGAAATAGAAAAAAAAAGTAAAAACATTTATTCATCTATACAATAGCGACTAATGTCTGTAATTTAGACAAATTGTGACACACATATTTATACAACAAATATTTATACAGTTAAAAATAAATGTAACTATGGCTGTCATTTCCTTTTCAAAACTTAGGAAATAATAAATAATAACCAAATTTAACAACCAAACATTTAACAAACAAATTTTTTGCATCATCGTAAGTCGGAGATAACAACAAAAAGATTCAGCATAAGAACAAAATAGAGTAGAACAATTGACAACACATCACTTTGCCGGAAAACAAAAGAGTGTTAACAGAACTTATCGTTCACAAAAATAAATAATAAATATAGATATATAGATAAGTATAAAATTAAAACTATATGTTGCTGTCTATTAAAGATCCTAGCCTACACTATCTAGTCCAGTTTTCTTGACAATGAGTCCTGAGGTTGTCTATTAATTAATATACAGCGTATGTCCCGGTGAGGTAGACAAACTAATGCGGGACCCTCCGTGTTTAATTACCAAATTATGATACTCATTTTATCGACACCGAAGGGATGAAAGGTATATAGATAAGAATGCATTACTAGTTTTTTGTAGTGCTGTTCAACGCAGTAACTGCGTTTACAGTTTTTTCCATTGACGGTTATGTTAGCACCCCTCTCAATGAGCTTCAGTAAATTCACAGTATTCAAAAGAATAAAACATCCATTAAAATTATGCATCTCTTTAAAGTCATTAATGATTGTATATTTAATTGCATTGATGTTTTTTATTCATTTATTACAAGAGCTACTGGGGTCATAGGTTTCTTCCCCAGCAAACTAAACATATATGAGTGGTAGTTTTTAGTTCTCCTCCGGAAAAGATAAACATGATTTATGTCTTTTCTGGATCGTTTTATGTGGCATACATGCTTAGTTGGGGTCCTGATACTTTGATGTGCATGTTGTTCATTGAGACATTTGACTATGCTTTATTATATGGAAAACAATATAATGTTATATTTTTAATATGAGACCGATAATTAATACGAGAAACAAATAGATATTAGAATTTTTAGGTTTCACGTGATAAAAAATTCAATTCAATATAGCAAAACACTAAAAGGTATAGCTTAAATTTATTATCGTTCTATAGCTATGTGCACACTGTATTATTAAATAAAAATAAACATTAAATTGAAGAGTTTTTAACCTTAGGAATAGATATTGACGATTATTAATCATATTTGTAATAGCGAATTCCTTGCCTGATTTAATGGAAAAATATTAAGCTCCATGTATTGTTTTTTAGCATTTTTTAAAATATTAAAGATATATGCTAACTGTGTATATTTAAACATGTATAATCGCACACGTATAAAATATTATCTTAAAAGAAAACATTATGTCAATAATACGTTTGTATTTTACACTGTTTTATGGAAAGTTCTTCCAGTGAAGCGATAAACTTTAAAAACTATTAATTAATTTTTAAACGTATGAAACTTTATTTGTTGAGATCCAACAAGGTTAACTCTTCTATAAATTATGTTAAGTATAAACTACGAGAACGGGGACATATTATCTATTTAAATTTCCAATTTAATGAGGCAAGTTAATTAAATTTGTCTCTTTAAACATCTGAAAGTATTTACAAATTAGAAAATTGAGCTATAGATAATGATATACAGAAATGGGACAAGAATTTGCATGCATTAATATGGAAGTAATATAGATTTACATTTTCACTATTTTGTTAAAATAAACTAAGCAATGAAGATAATACTATACATGGGAAAGGAATAATGAAAATATATTTCATTGAAATAAAACATTATATTTTCAAAAGAAATTTCCAGCAAAAATTTATTCTAAACAAGTTCTCTATAAAAATTTAAGTTTTCGTTTATATTTAGATATAGAGAGGGGCTGTACATATATAACGTTATCACTTTTTTTTTTCAATCTTGGACCCCCTCCCCTTTGCGATATCATACGTTATCATTCTTTGAACTCCCACCCCTTCCACAAATTACATGGTTATCAGTGTTTCAAAATTCTTTTTATTTTTATAAATTTTTTCTTTATTTTTCTTTTTATACGATTGCAATAATATAAAGCTACGGTTATATATTTATTATTCGCATACCGTAGTGATTTAAATATTGAGAAAATGTTAATAAAATAACACTATAATATATGAAAAAAACCTTACATGAAATAACACTTTAAAGAAATACTGAGTATTTAAAAGTATTTAATAATAGATTTTTGATACAGATTTTTAACAGTAATATTGTCTTCTTGCACTTAACCCCTCAGAGGGGATAAGCAGAACTCCATATATGCATATACAATATTAAATATAGCATCTAGAAATACATAATGCGCATGCAGATGTTAGAAATTGAATGTAGATCATGATTTTTTCAAGAAATTTTCAAAAGTATGAAGTTTTACATAAGTTATAAGCACAGGAAGTCAGTGCACATTATCGTATCCGAGAGTCATGGAAAACGAAAGAGACAGAAAGTTTAAATACTCATAACTCCAGGACTATTGCACGTAGTAACATAAACTATTTATCAAATTAGAGATTTTGAAGAAAGGAAAAGCAAAATGTATGGCATAAGGATCTAGCTTAGCCCATTCTTGAGAAATTAGCTAATTAACACGAGCATTTTTTCAACGATGCTTCACCGATGAGAGCTATGAAGGAACAGTAAAATAGATGCACAGCATTCTTACTCATTTTTTAATGGTAAACATTGCAAGCATAATTTTGAAATTGGTTTCTCTATTAACAAATTTTGTGTGCATATGGCAGAAGAACAGGAATGGCGAACGTTGGGATATAAATATTTTGGAATGAAATAACTTAATAAGCATTTAATGGTTTTAATAATAACTTTGTACTTTCATGAAAATGGATAATAGACAAAAAAAAAAAAAAAAAAAAAAAAAAAAAGATTATATTGATGTAAAAAAAAAAAAAAAAAAAAAAAACTTACCAAGGAAAGAAAATTTTGGTTGGATCAAAAATGATAACGATTTCAAATGACAAAGCCACGCCCAGAGATATCTTATGATATCAAGTGCCAGACCGTTGCCACCGAAACACTCAAGGCCTGAGGACACGAGTTGTGACGTCATCACTAAGCGACCGAGTTCTCACTAGTGTTGGAATTCACACCGGAAAATCTTTAATAGCAATTTTATTTTATTTTATTTGTGGAATAGCTATCATCTTATAAAACAATAATAACTATTTAAACTTACTGGTGAGAATTCGGAATCCTTAAATAAAAATTCAGCCAGATGCGGAATGCCTCAGTGTCGCCGCATCTGGTTGATTTTCTATTGGGGTACTCCAAATTCTCACCAGTAAGTTTAAATAGTTATTATTGTTTTATTAGATGATAGTTATTCCACAAATAAAATAAAAGAAAATTGCTATTCAAAAATTTCCGGCGTTAATTCTGACAATAGTGAGAAGTTGGTCGATTAGTGATGACGTCACAACTCGTGTCCTCAGGCCTTGAGTGTTTCGGTGGCAACGGCCAGACCCACGTCCCCCACCTAAAGTGATAGCGTTACATATGTACAACCCCAGACCAGTGGTTAAGTTTTAGGAATATAGAGGACAAAATTTGTAATATCCAAGATACTGTGAACGCAAAACTTTGTGACAGAATAATATTAACTATAATACGTATAATCACAATCATAACAATATTTTTAACAGCTTTTTTCAAACCATAGAATAATCATCCGAACAGAATCACAAGAAAATAGGCAATAATAAAAATATATAATTTTTAAACTTAAATGAATTAATTTTAAATAGTTACGATTACTGATCTTAAAAAACATTGAATATATTTTATTTGTTAAATATACAAAGCACTATGTTTATATATATATATATATATATTATTTAATGTTTTAACTGCACTATGTTATATTATATATATTTTTTTAAAATTTTAAAGTTCCAACGTTGATAAAGGTTTATATGAACTATTCAAAATGCATTCTAGAAATATTGCTTGCCAAATTAAATTAAATAGAATAAGGGTGTATTCTTTTGCAAAAATCTTTTGTACTTTCAATTAACCTACAACCTTAATCGTAAATAACTTCTCAAAAACGCACTAGATGGCGAAACTAATGCGTGCAGTTAGAGAGGGCATAAAAATATTTGTCTAGTGTCAGTTTCCCGCAATCTTGAAAATGTCCCCCAAAGCATCAAATTCAAATGAAGATCGTATTTTTATTGTTAAAAAATTGGTATGCATGTGGTGAAAATGCACACTATTTCTACAGAAGTGTTCTTAAACATTCAGAAACAGACCTAAGTATTTTAGAATAATGGTAAGAGATCTGATAAAAAAAGAAAGAAAATGAAAGGTTTGAGGTAATCCCAAGACAGTCGTTTTCCCCCAATTTCGTAACCTGGGTTTAAGCACCAATGAATATTGGTTCATTCTGAGTGGTGCCACTCCCCACAGAACAGGATGTGTTTTACATACCATTAACACGGAGTTGGAATACAAGTTATCGCCTGTCAATACTAAATCTTTATCATGGTGCATTGCATTGTCCACCTTATTTACCAAAAAATGAATCCATGCTATTTTTATCTTTGGGATTATATGAAACATTTGGTTTACAAGAGGATGCCGACAGAGTTTATTAGCCTCAAAAATCTCATAATTGACCCCTTTTTCAAACATGAAAAATGAAACGCTCGATTTTACTGACAACATACTGACTAATTTGTGCTATTTTATCACCTTTGTAGGTTCTCCTTTTAAAAACCTTATGCTCGTTTTCATCATCTACCTCCATCTAGAAAACCTAGTTCGAACGCTCAAATGAAATTCACGCTAAACCTGATTGATCCTTATCCGATTAATGATGAATACCATTTGAGTATTCGACCTAGGTTTTTGTAGGTTGAAGTATATGGTGAATACGAGTATTAATCACTAAATTACACTTTCCACGTTATTTTTAAAGGAGAAAATGTTTGTAGTGCATATTCAACGACTCAAGAATTATTTCAGTTAAAACGTGTGGTTAATTAAAAGTCACTCTCTATATATCTCATGACAGTTTAATTATCCATCATTCAGTCCATTAAAATTTTATTCATTGATTGAAATATTGCAGTTGCATATCGAAAGAAGAATTTCCTTGTTCCTTTAATTTAGATTTTACAACATATAATGCTAGACGTTCTTCTCTTTTTTCTTCTTTTGCATTTATAGAAAACATCTTTTTTCGTCTTTATTTTGTAAATTGATTTCGAAGTTCTGCATTGCTAGAACTGTCAAATGATTTCACTAAACTATAAAAGAATTCTCTAGCGTCCATTTCATTTTTAGATGTTGCGTTTTGTATGAACTTTAGAATAATAAAAAAAAATATTATTTTTATATGAACAATATTTTTTGTATAATTATAAATGCTATATAATTTTTTTTAAATTATCAACACGGAAATACTCATCGTTGGTTTTAATCTGTCTGCACTGTAAAAAAAAAAAAAAAACGGAAGTTCTACAGATGTAAAGTTACATGCTTACTAAACTTTCACCTGTAACTGTAAGAAAAAAGCTGCAAATCTACAAAACTAATTTTTGTAAAGCTACAAAAATCTGTAACTTTACAAATGAATCTGCTAAAATTTCAGTAATCTTACTAAACTTTTATCTGTAACCCTGGCTGCAGTTACATGAAAAGTTCTCGGAATCCCAGTTTCCAAAAAAATTCTTAGTAACCTTACAGATTTTTTGATTTTCGGCGCAAAAGTGTCTGTTACATGAAATTTTGTTGTTGCCGTTACATGAAAAGTTCTAGGAATCCCAGTTTCCTAGAAAAACTTTAGTAACTTTACAGATTTTTTTTTTACAGTGTGAATTAGAGTCTATTTTATTTTCTTTTGAATTTATTTTTGGAATAATAAATTTCATGAACATTATCAATTTCTTATAAAATAATTCTTGATTTTTCCATATATTGTGTGTTATATAGTGTTTTCTTGTGTTATGCCCACGCATGATTTAGAAAATTTATAAGTTTATAAGTAATAGGTTATATCCAAATATTAATTCAGGAAATATGCAAAAAATACTTTCTTTTGTTGTAAAATAGGATTTTCTAAAGATTTTTATTTACAAATTTCTGAAATGCCCTTCCCTTAGAAGAATTTTCTTAAAAAGTTTTACTGAGTTGAAATTATTTCGATTTTTTTAAAACATATTTGAATATTTTCCTTTTAGAAAATCTAGATATAAATTACAATTTCGAAAAGTACAATTGCTTCAATAAAACCTTTTATTCTTTAATTAAATTTGAATGAATCTTCTATTATTAATCTACAATTATTAAAAAGCACAGCTGTGACCAGAAAAAAAGAAAATATCAATAAAAAAATTGCTTTCATTACATTTCTCTGTAATTTCTTGAACATTTTTTTATTCCCATAATTATTATTAGAAATAATTCATATTAATAAAATAGAGATTAAATTTGCATCTGGCGTCTTTTAAGCAGAAAGAAAAAGTTGCGTTTATTCAAAGTTTGTATATCAATTAAATCAAAATTTTCTTTAACGTTAAATATTGGATTTACCGATATTCATTGCAGGGAATTCTTATGAATATACTTATATGTAATAAGAAATGGTAATATCTCCTTCTATAAGTTTGAAAATAAGTTAGACTTTTCATAAAATTAATCACATTATTTTGTTCTAGGTTTAAGAGGCGCTTTCAATTTTTGCTCGGATTCTTATATCATAACAGGTCAATTTAATATAAACCTGTTACGGTTATAAAAACGAAAATAAAATGAAAGAAATAGGACGCTTTCACTAATAATAAGGCCTTATTATTATTAAAATCAGTATTAACATTATTTTATTTTACTTTTGTATGTAAACTGCAATTGAATTATGTATGAAAAGATAGCAATAAAAGAGAACGAAAAATATTTGTATTTTGAAATTTTGTAGGTTTTTTGAACAGTTTTACAGTTTGAGCAGTGCCATGTAGTAAAGATGTTTTGAACGAGTTTTAAATTATTTTATACACAATTTTTGAGCTACTTCATAAACATGTCATTGATTTCATATTTGTACTTATTACTGCTAAAAATATTTGAATAAATGAGTTCTTATTTATTGAATTTTCTATCAAATTTCACATTTGGTATAACATGTTCAGTCTTGTAAAATTTATTTGTGATGTTTTTATTTGTAATTCAGTTATAATCTTGTGACTTCGAAGCCATCATAAATGTATAATTTCTATAAATAAAATGTAAGCAAAATACATTTTAATGTAATTTAAGTTAAATATATTTCGTAGGTGTACACTTTTATGTAATTGAACATTCATATGTGCTTAAGAAATAAAAATCTCCTATCGAAAAATAAATCCATGTTAACATCGCAAATCACGTTAATTTTCATTGTTTTGCTACTGTAAAAACAACTACATATTTATGAATCTCAACAGTTTAAAACTAACAAAAAGAGAGATAAGGTCACTAAAATCCTTCTTTATATCTCCTGTAAGGATGAATAAAATTTCTGTTCTAATTGTCTATATCTTTCAGCGCGAGCTGTGTCGTAAAATACAAGAAACGAGGGAACATCTCATGAAAATCCAAACCTTATCAATCAATATCAACAAGCTAATTTATTTGAATTGTGTCAAATACCCTACAGGAATAACTTGAAACAAATTATATGATAGCCTGGCCAAAGAAGTCACTCAACATGAAGACTTCTCTATCGTCCTTTATTTCGTGCCGAACATCCTAGTTAATAGCACAGTGACAACAAAATTCATTTTCAAAATGGAAACTACACAGGTATATAGCAATTATGGGTCATTTCACTCACAATTTCTTTCAATCGTTCCTACCTTATCAGCTTTAGATTTTTAATTTTATTCCCCATAATTGATGTCCAATTAACTCCTATTTGTGTGAAATTTTTTAAAGAACTTCACCTTTGCTTATCTTCAGCCTACACGTCACCTAACCTCATTATGTGGTACAGTGAACATTAACTTCTGCTTACCATATTAACAAGAGAGAAAATCGTACATCTGGCTAGATTAAGAAAAAAATTCGTACACTAATATAATATTCTTAAAGAATTTTATTTTATCATACAATGAAATTTACTATAATCTGTCCTGCAAGCGATTTATTTTATACGTTCCTGGAGATGAAGATAAATGGTTCGTACTCATTAATCTGTAGAAAACATGTTATAGAACATCTAACTGATCCTTTTTAATTTCATTATGTGTGAAGTAAGGTAACATCATTCGAATTCATCAAGCACGATTTCCACCTATCTAAATATAATAAAATGTAACGATTCATTGCGACCCATTGATCTTACCAGCCAGTGATAACAACGAGCATGTGATGTTTAATTTTGATTATTTTCAGTCATCTGCTCTGTGCTTTCTACTGAGTATATTTTGGTAACTTTTTTTCAAATGAAAGAAGTTTATTCGTAGATAAGGTCACACTAATTTTTTTTGCATGCAACTGTTTTAGAGTGTTCACGTGCAAATTTGTAGATAGCAAATCTCACATGGTGTTTTGAAATAGCATATTTATTAATAATCTATTGCACGTTAAAATATTTTTTAAATAATGATAGGAATATGAAAACACATATGCATATTTTGCGACAGTGAAAACGACGTTGTGTTTAAATTTCGTTCAAAAAAAATATTGTATCAAAGTTGATTTTTCATTGAGCAATACCAATCATATTAAAGCTTCGATTAATAACAACATACTTCATTATCGTGTTTTTTTTTTTTTTTTTTTTTGATAAAATTTTTAATGTGGTTGCTGAGATTTTTTTCTTGCATTCAATAAGAGAGTTTTGTAAATTTATAAATATAATATATCAGATCGGTTTTCCTTATTGTTGGTGAATATTTCACAAATATTTTTATCAAATTTTAAAATTTTAACTGAAAACAACGATTTTTTATCCAACGCCCAAAGGGCGGGCATTTACTGTTGTAGTACATCCATAATATAATGGAATCTGCATAATAAATCTGTTTTAGAGCTGCAATTTAGCACTTTCATTTTGTAAACATTGTAGAATTTTTTTTTTTTTTTTTTTTTTTTTTTTTTTTTTTTTTTATGTGAAGCTCCGTTTAGTAAATTTCCTCTGCGCTCTGCTGGTTGACGAGCAGTTTGAGTGATAGTTTTTCCCAACCAAGATGTTTCACCGCATAAGGCTTACAGTCTTGTGGATCGTTGTTCGAGATGCTTATTCCTGCATCACTATTCTGCGTAAAAAAAAATCGACACAAATCTGTTCATGCAAAAAATTATATTACGTGCTCTAAAATAATTAAAAAGAGCAGTAGTTAAAATCAAATTAGAGAAATAATATAAAAGTATATTTTAATTAGGTATCAAAATATATTTTATTTCTTGTACATTTATACATATTTATTTTTTATTATTATTATTAACGATAAAAGAAGCTACTAAAAGAATCATCATCCCATCAAAAATGAAATATACTTTTCCTGATATTATTTGAATGTTTACATGAAATCTTTTTGAAAATTTACGTAAGTAATAAAAGAGGAACCTAATTTTTAGGTACCAATTATTTTTAAGCGTCCATGCGAAAGTTTTTAATGGTACGGAAATTCTTTATAAGACGTCGTAATTGAGAACGGAGTATTGCGCATAAGTTTATGTGATTCGTAGCTGATGCGATTCACTGCGTGCTTTTATTTAATAAAATTGTGAAATGCACGCATCAAATAAATGAAGTGTGGATAAAATTTACTATAAGCTTGTTGCAGCTACGCTTTATAAAATTTAATTTGATATAGACAAAAAGAAGAAAATTGCGAAAGGTTTAAAATGTTGATTTAAAAATGATTATAAAAGAATTATTTTTATTAGATAATATTACAGGTTGTTAAATAAGGGAAGATATATCTGGTTAAGTAAAAAACGATTGAATTACAGAACTGGTCGGATGTGCCAATCCCAAAACTCGTATATGTTAAGAATTCAAAATTCGCTATCACTGTGCCAAAATTAAATGAAGAGCTGAATGGAAGAACATGTTATGCTACATTTGTGATATGTGTATCGTATTGTTTCAAACAACTCATTACATTTCAGAAACCCACCCTCTTTGATGTCCGCAACCAATATTTCCAAACCAATGACTATAAAATAAACACCTGTTGTTTAATATACACCAAAGTCTAATAAGGATCTATTTACGTGAAAATGTAACAGAATATTAAGTTTGATTAAATATCTTGCATTATTTTTTGAGATATAACTTTGAGAAAATCCTCAAAAATTAAGCATAACAGCGAAACCTGCTGTGCAATTTACACGAAAACCTAATCAGTGACAGATTTCGTCAACGTATTGTTACGTGTAACTGAATCTGAAGTTAGATTAAAATCCGTGCTTTAGTTCTTGAGATAGATTGCGGAAATCGTGCAAAATGCAGCATAGGGCACCTGTTGGCCGATACACACCAAAAGCTAATAAGCACCCGTTTATATCAAGTTCTAATTGAATATAAAGTTTTATTAAATTATGTACATTAGTTTTTTTGATAGAGTTATTGCTGAAATCGTGAAAAATGCAGCATAGCAGCGCCACTTGTTGGGCGATATATACCAAAACTTAATAAGCAACAATATAAGTCAACTTGTATCTGAAGTTTGATGAAAATTCCCGCGTTATTGCTTGAGATAGAGGTTTGCAAAAAATCGAGAAAAATACAGCGTAGCAGCTCCACCTGTTAGCGATATACACCAAAAACTAATCAGCATTAGTTTATGAAGTTTCAACTGAATCTGTAGTTTTGTGAAATTCCTTGCATTAGTTCTTGAGGTAGAGCGCCACAAAATTTTTGTAATATACACACAGAGTGACGGACAGTTTCACAGAGAGACTCACAGAGTGTGACAGACAGCCTCACAGAGTGACAGACAGATTCACAGATAGACACATAGAGTGACAGACAGACTCACAGACAGACATTTTCTAAAGACCATCAAATCGTGTTCAGGGACTTATAAAAGGTATAAATCCCTAGAAAACCGGAAGTCGAATTTTTTAACGAATCCAAAACATTCTTCTTGTAAAAATAGAAGAAAGTAAAACTAGATATTACTTTTAAATAAAAATTAGTAACCTGTGTTATTAACTGTACTTTTTATAAAATAATTTTGTCAAAATTATTCTAATTGAAACACGGGTTTTAATTTTCCAAGTGGTCTCTAGGTCAATTAGTTCCGTGTCAGCCAAATTTGTCTAGGGCAGCTCAATTGGTAGTGCACTGGCACATTCATCCAAAAGGTCCTTAGTTCAAATCCACGCCCGGACACTTTTTCCCCCAGCTGGAAAATTTCAGCTTGTGAAAGTAAGAATATAATTTAGATTTATTCTATCAAACTACAAAGAAAAAAGTCCCCCCAATAACACTACACAGATAATGGCAGTAAAAAATAATAATTTTCGGATTACCTATTTTCGAAATACGAATATAACCCATACCCGTAAAATTGAAAAGCATTCTCGAAAGAAAATTTCAGTTGAAACCTGCATTTTTTTTTTTGGTTGCAGAAATAGACTGTACTTGTATGTAATAATATGAGAAACCAGCAGCATATAAAAAAGCATTCCATTAAATGTTGTTTTATTTAGATGAGGAAACCTCCATACCTACAACTATTTTAATTGGTGATAAAAAACATGTCACGAGTTTTAATATCGCCAGATTTGACCAGGGTAGCTCAGTTAGCAGAGCACTGGCAGCTTTGGCAAAAACGTCGCTAGTTCGAATCCTGCCCTGGACATTTTTTCACCCAGTTTTGAAATTTCAGCTTGTGTAAAAGTAAGAATACATTTTAGAGTTATTGAGCCAACTAAAACAGTTTTTTGTGCCGGACCTATGTCCTTCTACTTTCTTTTCAACACTGACCGCTTTATGACACTTGATCAGAACTTACAAAAAAACCCAACAAGGTGAAGTTGCTCGTCAAACGCTGCGAATGGGGTGTGTTCGTACTATAACTAGTTTTATAAATATTCTTTGCACCGCATATTGTAATGAATGCATATTTTGTGCACTTCATAAGTTTATATCAATTTCATTGTTTTCGAAAGGTTGTAACATCATTAAAATGCACTTGAAATACTTTTTTCCCATTGTCCTTAATGTAACGGAAAACTTTTGACTGTCTATGTAATTAAACTAAACATCCGATTTTCATAAAAATTGAAATAACTCGACAAAATTTTGAAACAATTATATATTTAAAATTTCAGACCATTCGGAAGACCGAAACATAATTAAAGTGCACTTGCAATATTTTTTTCCCATTGGCCATTATGCAATGGTAAACTATTGGCTGTCCCTGTAATCAAACTATGCATCCGATTTTCATAAAATTTAAAATGACTTGACAAAAGTTTGCAACAATTATATATTTAAAATTTCAGACCATTCGGTTGGGTTGTTTTTGCTCTGTTATATGCGGACGGACAGACAGACGGACGGACCGAACGAAGACTATAGGTGCTACGTATTTATATAATTACGAACGCACCTAAAAAGAAAAAGAGATTACCATACACAATTAAAAGCGAAATTCATCAAATTAAAGTTATCGAAAACCGCAGCGGGAAAGGATGGATTAGGGATCTTCAAGCCATCAGATGACAGTTATGTCTTTGAGCTTAATGTAATATCTAAGAAGAGTACTCAGAAAATGGAAGTAAAAAATATTAATTCTCAGATGAGGTATTTTTAAAATACAAATATATTCCACTCCCATAAGATGGAAAACGATTTTTGAAAGAAAATTTTATTTGAAACCTATGTAATTTTTATTTACAAAAAATCGACTGTTGTATGTAATAATATAAGAAAACAAGTTGAATATGAAAAACATTCATTAAAATTTGTTTTACAGAGATGTGGAAAACGTTATACGTAATTTTGGGAGCTATAACCCAGGGATGAGATTTCGACTCTCTGCATACCGGGGTTATCTTAGAGAAAATGTTATTTCATTTAATCGGAACATTTTTGCGATTAAAGAGAACAACATTTTCTGTATGGTTATACTGGTATGCAAAAGTCGGAAATCTCATCCCTGATTACCTCATTATTTTTCATAATTACAGATAAATATTTAGAATATCCAATAGTCGACAATGTTATACATTTTCAGATTCCTCCAAAACAACTAAAAAAAATCAGTTAAAGCATCACATTTCCATAAATCTTAACCAAATTTTTGCATTATATTTTAAGATTAGTTATTCTTTTTCAAATCATTTTTAACGCGCAATTTAAAATTAAAACGCGAATAATCACTCACATCTTAAGACATTTGCATTTCTATTAAAGTTGAAATAATTTATTTACAATTAAATAATTTACAGAAAATAAATCTCCTGTCATTTTTATGCTACTACTTTTGTAAATTGTATATTGTATGCACTGTTACTCATAAAAAGGTTAAATCTAGGTTTAAATTAAATATATATATATATTTATTCTCCGAAATCATGTTATTTTCATGTGCGTTAGTGATATATATACAGGGTGTTCCGTTAAAGGGGTCCAATATTAATAGGGGTAATAGAGGAGATCACATGGAGCATAAATCAGTATATAAAGCCTGGTCGGATCTCAATAGTTTTCAAGTTACAGCAAATAGAATGAAAATTCGGAAAATTGTAAAAGAACCCTCATTGCTAAACTATCGATAATGCTACATAAAAACGAAGCACATATTTAGAAAGAGCAGAAAAAAACCTACAAAATGACATCAATTGTATTAAAATAGCAATATTTATTGACGAGTTACAAGCCCTGAAACAGTGAAAAAAGTACGAAATCCAATATACATCAGAATAGTTAATCGTTAATTCCAAAAAGACAACTCTAGCTACAACAAGGAAAATGTAGTAAAATTTGGTCCATTCCGAAAACTTTCGAAAAAGCTTACAATGAACCATATCGGTTTAATTGTGTGAGAGAAATTAATCAGTTTCTTAGTTACAACTCCGCTTTCTTTGACACTAGCAAAGGTTAAACTCCGCCCATCACGATTGGAAACACCGCCTTTTTAATTACTCTCAACTATACATTTTCGATCATGCTTCTTCTGAGATGCAACATTTTTAATTATTCAAGAGTTGAATGAACCAAAATAACTTTACAATAATAGTCTACATTTTAAAGTGGTCTTTTATTGATATAAAGCTTAAATTAAATTCTTTAAAATTAAACTGGTGGTGAAAATTCGGAAATAATTAAAAATATTGCGATTTGTAACTATGCAAGAAGTTTCAGTACATGTTTTACATGGACAATTATTGTATGTATATGTGCATCATAATTTATGATAGGAAATAATAATAACAAATAGCATAATAATTTTATTAATTATAAATTTAAAAAAGACACTAAATTTTAAATTAATTCATACAAACTTTGTAATTTACAATTTGAGTACACCACAGTCTGTGACTTACAAAATACTGTGCCAAAAAGTGTTGAAAATAAAAGAAAAATGACAAATAAAGAATTACATTCCACGTACTTTATGACATAGTGAAGCATAGTCTTCTGGCGGTAAGATATCCCGTAGGAAAACCAAGTACGTACTGCCATTGAGTACATCTGGGAGTAAATATGGTCCTATGAGATAATCGCCGAGGACACCTGCCCATATGTTCACACTGAACTTTTGTTGTGCGTTCGACGGGAAAAAAGTGTGCGGATTTGTATATGACCATGTGTGCATATTGTGCGTGTTTACCACGCCCTCTCTCGTAAATGTTGCTTCATCAGTAAATAAAATATTTTCCAGAAATTGTGGATTATTTTCTGTTACATTAAGCAACCAGCGTACGAATTCTGTCCGCTGAGCACAATCTGTTACTGATAACAGTTGTACCCGCTGCACATGAAAGGGGTGCATGTTTTCTGCACGCAGAACACGCCACACACTTTGGTGAGAAACACCGACTTCAGACGCAGCAGCTCGTGTACTCGTGGAGGGGTTATCTTTAAAAATATTCAGTACATCTTCTTCCATTGCAGGTGTTCGTACATGTCGAGGTTTCCCTGCATCAATGCTTGCTGTATTAAACGATCCAGTCTCCCGTAATCGTCTATCGATTTTTATGAAGAGTTTCGAACTTGGGCAACGTCTCCTTGGAAATTGCTCACGGTACATGCGCTGTGCTAGACATGCATTTCCATGAGCTTGCCCGTACATCAGATGCATGTCCGCATATTCTTCGTTAGAGTATTCCGGCATAATTATTATACATCAACTTACTACAATCCCACTTACAACAGCCTCCCTTTAACATAACGCCCACTGATGACTGCTGTTTTATTACACTTTTCTTCCTATACACATAGAAAATTTGCATAAAAAGTACTTCTTCTTCATCATCCTGAAAGTTCATGGAGGAAACGCAGCAGTCACGGAGTTTGCTTTAAGACAAGGCGAGCTGCACAATATGTCATTCACTTGACCAGGCTGAATAATGAAAGGGTATTGATAGAGGTTGATCAGAAATGTATAATTGAAAGATATTAAAACGGGGTGTTTACAATCGTCATGGGCGGAGTTTCGCCCTTTCCGAGCGTGAAACAGTACAGTGTTGTAACTAGGGAACTGCTTGATTTCTCCCATACAATTAAACTGATATGGTTTATTGTCAGCTTCTTCGAAAGCTTTCGGAATGGACCAAATTTTATAACATTTTCCTTGATGTAGGTAGAGTTGCATTTTTGGAATTAACGATTAACTATTTTGCTAAATATTTGATTTTGTATTTTTTCACTGTTTCAGAGCTTGTAACTCGCCATTAATTCTCAATATTCTAAAACAACTTATGTCATTTCGTAGGATTTTTTCTGCTCTTTCTAAATATGTGCTTCGTTTTTATGTAGCATTATCGATAGTTTAGCAATGAGGGTTTTTTTACAAATTTCCGATTTTTCATTGTATTTGCTGTAACTTGAAAATTATTGAGATCCGGCCAGGCATTATATACTGATTTATGCTCCGTGTGATCTCCTCTATTACCCCTATTAATATTGGACCCCTTTAACGGAACATCCTGTATATGTATTACATAAAATGTCTAATTGCAGATGTAATCAAATTATTGGATCAATCTAATTACATTTCTTTTTCTTCATACAACTTCCATTCTCCTTTGAATTTATCAACAAAACAACGAAATTTGATTTTACTGTCTTGTACTTAACCTATAGGTAAAAATATTTTTCATTTAAGTGAATTTATAATTATAAAAAAGAAAGTACGCCTCAGTTAATCTGCAAGGTTTATTGCGATATGCAAAATTTCAATTTGCAAAACATTTAAGAAGACTAAATTTGTGTCAGGTTGAGTCACTATAACTGTTTTGAAGTTTATATCTTTCAGTAAGGATAGTTTCTATTTTCAACACAACACTGAATTGTGATATTTTTTGTAATAAAACTTGAAGCAGTTTTAAAAAGATTTGATGAAATATGTTTTAGCAAATTATTTGAAAACGCACTGTTTGAAAGCTGTTTTACCACATGGATAGACATTTTAAAAGATATATTTAAACATTAATTAACAGAAATCATGTTATTTTCAATCAGAATGATAAAGCGCCTATCATATAACATTTGCTGTTACAGGTGGAATTTAAATATTTACACAATATAATGGCATTATTTCTTCATCATATATTTATTCTCCAGCAAATGTATCGTCAAAATACCTACTGAATGTTGCGCAAAGGAATTAATGTTTACTTTTTTATTCTCTCAAACTATTTTTCACTACATTAAAAATTTAAATGATAAAAACTTAAAAAAACATCCCAAATGTAAGGGTACGTTCTTATACTGATCTAAATTATGAAGAATTATTTTTTACTGAAAAATTAATTTACATAAAAGAGGAAATTTATTTCAAGGTAATCTGTAAATAATATTATTACATGGAAGTTGGGGTTAAAAAAATGTTTTTGGTCATAAACATGTTATAAGAAGAAATGATGTTCCACAAATAAATCTATTATATTTAAATTGAATAGCAGTACTTTCAAGTATAATCAGTTATTTGTAACTAAGTATCGGGATTTTTGCGTCGTTAAATACTGCAAACTGCATTATAGCTGTAGACTTCCATTTGTTTGTACATTTATCGATATTTTGGGATATGAGGGCAATAATGCAATATATTTCCCCCTTAAATATCTTACTGAGGAAATAACGCGGCATAATATATAGAAAATAAAAGTGTTTCAAAACTGCACTGTTCTAGAAAACATATGCAAGTCGTAACTTGTCCATTCGGAGAATCAATCCGCATTTCGCTGTTTGTTTTATTCCGATGCAAATGGATTTGAAGGCAGTTTGTTTCTAATATTTTTTGTTAAATCATTGTATTAACACTAGAACGGCGGCGAAGGGTCATTTTGACCCTTGCCGAAAGAATACATGTCGATTCCAACCAGAAAAAGTTTTATAATATAAGATTAATATTTGTTGCACAAAAATAACTTAAATAAATAAATTAAATAGTTTTAAGAAAAAAATCTGATGTGAAATATTTTTTATAAAACATGAGTAAAATTTCCCGCCATTCTAGTGTTAAGGGGGTTACGTACTTTCGCAAGTTCCAAACACGATTTTTTTGTTTTTGGATGCAATTAAATCCCTATAATGTGAAAAACTATGAGCTAAAACATTTAAAATGATATCTCAATTATTAAGACAGACGTGCAAAAGTGTGAGCGCGCTTACAATAAAAAAAAAATCGAATCCTAGAAATTTAAACGCGATTTTCTGGAAATTACTTTTTTCGACAAAAGCAGCATGATAACTTCAACAAATTTCAACATTTCTGAATAAAATTTACACTCATATACGCATAATTAAATGGATTTAAAGGCAATTTGTTTCTAATAATTTTTGTTAAATCATTGTATTAAGGGGGTTACGTACTTTCGCAACTTTCTAAAACACGATTTTTTTGTTTTTGGATGAAATTAAATAAAAAAATATCGAATCCTAGAAATTTAAACGCAATTTTCTAGAAATTACATTTTTCGACTTAAGAAGCATATTAACTGCAACAATTTTTAACATTTCTGGATAAAATTTACACTCATATACGCATATTTAAATGGATTTGAAGGCAGTTTGTTTCTAATAATTTTTGTTAATCATTGTATTAAGGGGGTTACGTACTTTCGCAACTTTCTAAAACACGATTTTTTTGTTTTTGGATGAAATTAAATAAAAAAATATCGAATCCTAGAAATTTAAACGCGATTTTCTAGAAATTACATTTTTCGACTTAAGAAGCATATTAAATGCAACAATTTTTAACATTTCTGGATAAAATTTACACTCATATACGCATAATTAAATGGATTTGAAGGCAGTTTGTTTCTAATAATTCTTGTTAATTATTGTATTAAGGGGGTTACGTACTTTCGCAACTTTCTAAAACACGATTTTTTTGTTTTTGGATGAAATTAAATAAAAAAAAATATCGAATCCTAGAAATTTAAACGCGATTTTCTAGAAATTACATTTTTCGCCTTAAGAAACATATTAACTGCAACAATTTTTAACATTTCTGGATAAAATTTACACTCATATACGCATAATTAAATGGATTTGAAGGCAGTTTGTTTCTAATAATTCTTGTTAATTATTGTATTAAGGGGGTTACGTACTTTCGCAACTTTCTAAAACACGATTTTTTTGTTTTTGGATGAAATTAAATAAAAAAATATCGAATTCGAGAAATTTAAACGCGATTTTCTAGAAATTACATTTTTTGACTTAAGAAGCATATTAACTGCAACAATTTTTAACATTTCTGGATAAAATGTACACTCATATACTCATAATTAAATGGATTTTGAAGGCAGTTTGTTTCTAATAATTTTTGTTAAATCATTGTATTAAGGGGGTTACGTACTTTCGCAACTTTCTAAAACACGATTTTTTTGTTTTTGGATAAATTAAATCACTATAGTGTGAAAAACTATGAGCTAAAACATTTAAAATAATATCTCAATTATTAAGAAAGACGTGCAAAAATGTGAGCGCGCGTACAATAAAAAAATATCGAATCCTAGAAATTTAAACGCGATTTTCTGGAAATTACATTTTTCGACATAAGCAGCATAATAACTTCAACAATTTTCAACATTTCTGGGTAAAATTTACACTCATATACGCATAATTAAATTGTCTAGTTCCATAGAGCCATTTTTGGAATTTTTTTATTTTATTTAATTTTTTCAATACGTTTAACAGTCAAAATGTTAAACGAAAAACGATTTTTTTTTTCAAAACAGCGCAATTTTCTTAATTAAAAAAAATGCAAAATTTTATCCGATGGCTCTTAGCTACAACATTCTTTTACAAGACGAAACTAAGATTTTAATATATATATATATATAGGACATATATACAGGATACAGGATGTATATATATATATATACAGGAAGCTAGGATGTTGTCCATCGAGCCGGGATATTTTGATACAGGCTGCAGGATTTCGACGTATAATGTGACCATATATAACAACAATTTTTTTTTAATATTTGAAGCACGAAAATAACATGGAATTATTTGTTTTTCAATTGATTTTACTTCCTTCCTACAAATAAATTCCAAAATATGCCAGTTTTTCGCAGAACGTAGTTTTTGTTATTGGTGTTTGAAGAAAGTAAAATGAGTAAAGACTAGATGTGTGAAAATACTTATTCTGTTCAGTATCTGATATATTAATGAATTGATAATCGACAAACAATTTCAACAAGACTGTGAATGCTTGTTATATTCTCGACATGCAGCTTTAAAAATATGTAATGCTCGGATAAAATTTGACAACAAATGTATTATCAATGAAAACTAAAGACATATATTGTTCAAATATAGATTTCATTTTATTATACTAGGCATCAGAAAACCATCGATAAAGTGAAACTATATAAAGTTATTTTCGGTGTATAATATCATAGATGTTTTCACCTGAAACTAGTGAGAAAGTGGTGAAGAAACACAAAAGGCTATGATAAATGCAGATTTTGTGTCGTTTGACTCTTCTTTCTGAGCATAGATAAAGTTCAATAAATGCGCAAAAATATCATTTTGTCACTTGCATAATTTTTTGTGTGTCACTTTAAAATTATGTTTTTATAAAAGGATTTGAACTAAGTTACCTGTCCCCTTATTTCTTATGACGCTACCTCATACATTAAATTCCATTAGACTAAAACTATCCTATGGACTGCCAACTTTTTCAAATTTTATACATATGATAACAAATGGATAGATAAAGTTAAGTTTGGAATTAATATCTAATTATTTTTAATGATTTATTTTTAGTATTTAAAAAAATCATATCTGCGATTTCTTACATATCCAATTTTTGTAAAAAAAAAAAATCAAATTATTTTTAAAAACTATCATAATTCAGTATTATTAAAGAAATCATTTAAGATTAATTTTACTATTAGTTATTCTTTTAATAATATATTTTAATCATGGAATTCAAAATTGAAATGCGTTTAAGTATTTACTTTCTTAATATTTAGATTATTTCTATTGTTGTAAGACATTAGAAATTGATTGTTTATTGAACAGACTAAATAAGTTATGGAAAATAAATGCCTGCTCTTTTCTTCCTAAAACTTAGGTAAAATGCATTTTAAAGCATTATATAACAGGGAAAATGTTGTAAACTGACATAAAAAAAGTAAATATTTATAAACATACATTATGTCATTTTCCAGTGATTATTAATATGCATATTATACAATGTTTTTTAAAGCAAACACAATGTAATTAATGTTATTCGAATTGGGTAAATACATCTTTACTTCATCATACTTGCAGACTTTTCCGAATTTACCATCTAAGAAATTCTTCTATTTAATGCGAAAAAAAAGTTTACATTTCATTAAAAAATGCTTTTCATGCACCTGGAGCTATAGATATTTCAATATTTGCATTAATCCCTTCTAAATTAACATGGATACTGTAGATTAACTTTTCTCTGGAAGCAATTTCCATTACATGAAAAATGTAAATGAGAAAACTTAAAATAAACATCCGAAGCATGAATGGATGTTATTTTACTGTACCTACATTATATAAAAGTAATTTTCACTTCAAAATCAATATTCTTATAAAAGAAAAAAAACACAGTTTCTTACACGAAATGTGTAAGGTTAATTGCTATACAAAATTTCAATTTACAGTACATTTAAGGGGATTATATTTGCCTAAGTCAGAGCTTGTAGATGTCTTTTACAATTTTTCACATGCAAATAAGGAAAAGTGTTCATCTCGCGATAACGTTTGGTTTTAATATATTTTATGACTACAGAGTTTCTTTTTTTAATTCAAATATTTAAATTAAATTATTTTTTTCAGTAAGTTTATTTAAAATGTATTTTATTGCCTTTTGTCTTATATAAATACATAACATTTTATTGCTTAATTTAGAAATAAATTATTTATATTGATAATGAATAAATGATTTATTATAAAATGTTTAAAATGGTAATTTTTTAAAATTTTACATTTCTCTAAAGCATTCAATTTGTCAATTTTTTAAAAGATAAATAACGCCAATTACCAATTTCAATTATTTTAAAGATTCGTTATTTATTTTTCAATTATGTTATGCCATGAAATTGAAAACTGTGATACGTTTTATCAGGCACATTTTTAAAGGTATTTAGATTTCACTTAAAGTTGCAAGAATTTATCAAGTACACAACAAAATATAACACCCAGTAATAAAGTACTTTTTAATTGTTAAAAAAATACAAAGAATAAACTTTAAGATGCTATTTGCTTTTTGGCCGTTGAAAAAAAAATCGATTTTTCTCTTTTTACATTTTTCTATTCCCTATAGCCTGTAGATTATTCGCGTACAAAGATTTGGCCGAATTTAAAATTTCTCCGTAGTTATTTCTGGCTTTAGCGCATCTCCGCAAACTTGCACTGTCTTGGAGCACAATAAACGCATTGTACGAGAATGATTCTTTTTTCATACTTGGCGGCATTAGCACGCAAAACACAATTAAACTAATCTTACTATTTTATTATTAATATTAAGGGGACCGGCTAAGCTCTATCTCGGCCATGTTAAAATACACCAACTTTATGTACCTTTTTTCTCAAAAATGGTGAAAGATAGGGGTCTGATTTTTTAGAGAAGTTTGAATAACATGCTTTACGCATTTTAACAGACGATTTTCTTTCTAAGTGAAACTGAAAATTAATTATTAATTGTTTATTGAAAGACATTTTAAAATTAGCATTTTGGTAAGATTTCACTGCCTAAAATAAATAATTCTCAACAAATCATTAAATCCCTGTGTTAAAGTATGGGCTCTAACAGAAGTATTTAGAAAAATCTGAGTTCTTAAGTTTAGTTGATATTGAAAAAAAGGAACACAAACCTGAAAAATCTAAGTTTTGAGAAAAATTCAATTAAAGCTGTGAATCAGTGTTACCAGTGGACTACTTTTTTTAAAATTATGATTTCTTGATTGGCACCACTTTTTAGAAATAGTAAAATTCGTCTTATTTAATAACATATTAATTAAGACGAAAACAATGGGAATATTACCACTTCAGAAAAGTGGTGCCAATCAAGAAATCTGAATTTTAAAAAAAGTAGCCCATTGCTGTGAGGTGCTCTTAGAAAGAATGAAAAAATCCAACCCTTTTTTTATATATAAACATGTGTAATACATCGTTGAAAAGATAAAAGTTTCAACTATTTAATGATATAAAAAAACAAAAATCGATTTTTTGGTTGAATGTTGCTTACCCGGTCTCCTTAAATGTAATATAATTTATTAAATCTTGTACCACTTTCAGCCACTTTTACAAAAAAAAAAAAAAAAAAAAAAAATATTTTCTGAATCACGCCAAAGTGCGAAAAAACGGGTCAGAAATAGACTTTTTTTTTTCAAATCGCTACCATTTTCTTGATTTCCAACTTTTTGACGTCAAATGGATTGAAGCTCCAGACAATATTATCTACTTTAACAATCTTTAACGGATAATTGACAGCAAACGACTCTGTCAATTTATCTGATCCCACCTTTTATTTTATTTTTTAGGCAACGACGCAACTTTTGCCACATCATCAATTTTTCTTAAAAACAATTCTGGAATTCTTCAAATGATAACAAATAACATGCAAATAACCCGGAGAACTAAAATCTTAATTCCTATTCCGAAAATAAATTGCTAAAAAACATCCCTTTTTTTTCGGCTTTCGACAGGCAAACTCCGCCCCTTAAAAAGAGTAAAAGAAAGGTTTTATTAAACTTTTTCTGATTTAGGCTCCACCAATATCATTATAAGAACAAATAACAATATTCCATAGTTGCCCGATCTATGATAGTGAAACTCCATCCTTGAATGATTGAGCTAAATGGTGAAAATTCGAATAATGACGCTTGAAATCTTTACTTCATAGATCGTGTAACTGTTAAATATTCTTATTTGATTTGATAATTTCTTTGATGGAGGCAGGTTATGTAAACAGTCAGGTAAACCCTTTGTTACTATTTTTATTTATTTTTTTATTTTACACCTTTTAGCAATTAAAAGAAGTGATTTCTTTACCATACAAAATAATATACAGAAAATAATTTCCTATTATTTTTCAGGTAACAATTTCGTAAAGTTTATCCTTATGCATTGCACGATATGAAAAAAGTTTTAAACCTATGTTGAATGGAAAGATGAACATTTATTAAAAGGAAAAATGTTCTCTAGAAAAAAAAATATGCACCTTATATATTATATGATTCTGTAAATGAAGTCTAATTATTGAATTCGTTTAAGATTTTTTTTTCTAATCGTATTTATATTCTACTGCGAATTTGTCGTCCAAATAAGTCCTTTTATTCTTACTATTGATATCGCAATATACGTTTTCAAGTAAACAGGATACTAAACATTTGCTATACTTTAAATATAATTTCTATTACATCAGAAATTTTAATGATAAAAACTTAAACGTCTAAGCACGAAATTGTTACACCTATATTATGCACATTAATGAAAAGTAATTTTCGCTGTATTTCTGATCTGGTTCTAAGTAAATAGCACAAAGAAAAATACTTAATATTCGTACATGTATCTTCTGTCTAAAGTGCCCGGATGCGGTCTTCTGAATGCAAAAGTATATAGTAGGCCGGAGAAAGGGTAATCCAAGGAAACACAAACACTTAATTAATAATTACTAAAATGTTGATAAAGATGTTGTGTTATAATCGTTATTAAAATGGTGATATAGCACTGACGGTTTGAAAGACATTTTACATATAAATTATAAATTATTAATCAAATTAAATTGTAGGTTATAATATTGTTAAAGTTATTGAATTATAAATTATTAATAAAATTAAATTGTAGGTTAAAATATTGTTAAAGTTATTGAATTATAAATTTTTAATAAATTTAAATTGTAGGTTTAAATATTGTTAAAGTAGTTATATTGCTCTAATATATCTAACTTTTCTTGCATTTCTAAGAAGTCCACTCACGGTCAACTTTCTAGTAAGACATCTGATCTCATCTGTCTCCTCTCATCACAAGTTTTGAGAAAAAGTGTGAATAGCTGTTGCCAGGACATGATGCAATTGTGGGATTTCCGAGAAGGGGATTTCACTTGCGATTTCCTAACACACTGTAGAACGAGTTATTTCGAGGGTATATGTAAGCACTAAGCATTATTACTTTGCAAAAATACAATTTTCAATGCCTTTAACCCATTAAGTGCGGAAACTGTATGATAGAGGTCCTCAACATTTTTACATTTGTCACCACAAATATTAAAAGATAATCTTTGTTTATTTAATGTTCTAACTTTTTGTAATTAATAGGCCGGAGAAAGGGTAATCCAAGAAATCGCAAACACTTAATTAATAATTAATGAAATGTTGATAAAGATGTTGTGTTATAATCTTTATTAAAATGGGGATACAGCACTGACGGTTTCAAATACATTTTACACATAAATTATAAATTATTAATCAAATTAAATTGTAGGTTATAATATTGTTAAAGTTATTGAATTATAAATTATTAATAAAATTAAATTGTAGGTTAAAATATTGTTAAAGTTATTGAATTATAAATTTTTAATAAATTTAAATTGTAGGTTTAAATATTGTTAAAGTAGTTATATTGCTCTAATATATCTAACTTTTATTGCATTTCTAAGAAGTCCACTCACGGACAACTTTCTAGTAAGACATCTGATCTCATCTGTCTCCTCTCATCACAAGTTTTGAGAAAAAGTGTGAATAGCTGTTGCCAGGACATGATGCAATTGTGGGATTTCCGAGAAGGGGATTTCACTTGCGATTTCCTAACACACTGTAGAACGAGTTATTTCGAGTGTATATGTAAGAACTAAGCATTATTACTTTGCAAAAATACAATTTTCAATGCCTTTAACCCATTAACTGCGGAAACTGTATGATAGAGGTCCTCAACATTTTTACATTTGTCACCACAAATATTAAAAGATAATCTTTGTTTATTTAATGTTCTAACTTTTTGTAATTAATAGGCCGGAGAAAGGGTAATCCAAGAAATCGCAAACACTTAATTAATAATTAATGAAATGTTGATAAAGATGCTGTGTTATAATCTTTATTAAAATGGCGATACAGCACTGACGGTTTCAAATACATTTTACACGTAAATTATAAATTATTAATCAAATTAAATTATAGGTTATAATATTGTTAAAGTTATTGAATTATAAATTATTAATAAAATTAAATTGTAGGTTAAAATATTTTTAAAGTTATTGAATTATAAATTATTAATAAAATTAAATTGTAGGTTTAAATATTGTTAAAGTTATTGAATTATAAATTATTAATAAAATTAAATTGTAGGTTTAAATATTGTTAAAGTTATTGATTTATAAATTATTAATAAAATTAAATTGTAGGTTTAAATATTGTTAAAGTAGTTATATTGCTCTAATATATCTAACATTTCTTGCATTTCTAAGAAGTCCACCAACGGGCAACTTTCTAGTAAGACTTCTGATCTCATCTGTCTCCTCTCATCACAAGTTCTGAGAAAAAGTGCGAATAGTTGTTGCCAGGACATGATGCAATTTTGGGATTTCCGAGAAGGGGATTTCACTTGAGATTTCCTAACACACTATAAAACGAGTTATTTCGAGGCTATATGTAAACACTAAGCATTATTGCTTTGCAAATATAACATTATCAATGCTTTTAACCCATTAACTGAGGAAACTGTATGATAGAGGTCTTCAACATTTTTACGTTTGCCACCACAAATAATAAAAGATAATCTTTGGGTTATTTAACGTTCAAACTTTTTGTAATTAATAATCGGAGAAAGGGTAATCCAAGGAAACGCAAACACTTTATAATTACAAAAATGTTGATAAAGATGGTTCTAATATATATAACCTTTCTTGCATTTCTAAGAAGTCCACTCAAGGGCAACTTTCTTTAAGACTTCTGATCTCATCTGTCTCCTCTCATTACAAGCTTTGAGAAAAAGTGTGAATAGCTGTTGCCAGGACATGATGCAATTGTGGGATTTCCGAGACGGAGATTTCACTTGCGATTTCCTAACACACTGTAAAGCGAGTTATTTCGAAGGTATATGCACTAAGCATTATTACCCGACTGCCAAGGAAGGTTATATGTTTCACGCGTATCTGGAAAATGTGGATTACTTTATACCCTGGAAACATCCCAACGGTTGGATGTATTTTAATGAATGATGTCTCTATCGACTTGTCTTAACCGTCCGATGGTTGTAGGCTAGGTTTTGTTTTTATAAATTCAAATTGGCGGTAGAGACGAAAAAAAAAATTTTTACGCACTAGTGACATATCATTGGATACGTCTTTGCAAATGAGGATGATGTTTCATTGACTATTTTACAGTCAGAAACTCCGTTTAAATATTATACAAGCTGGAAGTTGTATAGGTAGGATCTCTAGCTTTACTGCAACTCTAACCTTCATAGACATCTATAGGCCTCATCACATGAGTGTTTTTAGATAGGAACTAACAATTCAACACAACTTAAAAGTCATCAATATAAGTAAATAAAAAAATAGGTACATAATATAAGAAAAATAGTTTCATGTTGATGAGAAATAATTAATTAGTTCACTTTTTACGCAGTCGGGTTTTTTTATTTTTAAAATTTAATTTTTACTTGTTGCTTTGCAAATATACAATTCTCAATGCCTTTAACCCATTAACTGCGGAAACTGTATCATAGAGATCCTCAACATTTTTACGTTTGCCACCACAAATATTAAAAGATAATCTTTGGTTTATTTAATGTTCAAACTTTTTGTAATTAATGAAAGCATTTTTAAAAATAAAGAAATAGTTGTATGAAGATAGTTAATTTAAATTTATTTTTAACTGTGCGAAAATGCAGCATTAGCAGGTACTTGGTCAAGGAAATTATATTTGCCTAGGAAAAATCTTAAATTCCTAAGGCAGAAATTCATTTTCATTAAAAACGTCCATTCTCCAATTCACGAAATTAACGATGAAATTGTCAAGACAAGTCCAAGCGATATACAGCAATATATATATATATATATATATTAATCGTAGTAAATTTTGTATTCATGCATTTCTGCATAAGAGTGCAATATCTATTGAACGAAGATCGGAATATTTATAAAACTAGTTATAGTACTAAGCACCTCATTTGCCACATTTGACGTACTATTTTCGACTGGTTTAGCAATTATTTTCTGGAATATGAATGAAGATTTTAGATCCGGGGTTTTTGCATGTTATTTGTATTCATTTGAAAAACATTTAAAAAAAAAATTGTTTAAATAAAAAAAATTACATATGCTGATTGAATATGTAATTTTGAGCTCTTTTTTTTGTTCTCAAACCATAAGTTGTGGTGACAACTGCAATCATAGAAAAGTATTTGAAAGAAGAGAAGATGATTTTGGCGGTCGTGCATTATCGAATTTAATATCTACATTTGCCAGTATCTCAAAAACTGCAGTTTTACCCTCGTATTAGTAGCTCTTACGTTTTTATATATACCAACAACTTCATTCTTTGATTCAGGTATTAATAAATAATGTTTCAGTATTAGTATTTATAAAATCACTTAACGGACAATATCTTAAATAGAAATCTTTTCTTTCAAAAATGTATATTTTTTATCTGTTTCGTATTTTTGACATACAAAAGAAAAAAAAAAACTGCTTATCTGAATACATGAATAATTGTTTATGTGAATATGTATGTATATGTATGCGAAATATTTTTTGTCTTTTTCTTATTTACAAATACATCGTATGACAAATTCCGGTGCCAATCATTTATTTCAACACTTTTGAATTGAAAATGCTTTGCAACCTGAAAGGGTTAAAAAAACTATTTATTTTTTAGGTTTCGATCTTCTTAGCAGTCCTCTAGTTATGCAGCGTCTATATTCCTGGGGCAACATGTTCTCTCGCATCTCTACATATATAATATATGAATTTACATATGCCATTTCTAGCATAGCAAAATCGAGACGGTGCTACAACTTTTTCGATTTCCTATAAAAAATAACAATGAAACAGAAAAGAAATACCAGGGAAATCATTACTACACTACATTTCAGTAATTACATTTTAAAGCAGATGAAAACGATGGATAACTACGCAGACAAAAAGTAAATAAAATGTTTTTTTTTTTCAACACCCAATGTACTGACGGTACTTATAAGTACCAGCGAGTAATTCAACTGTTATATCAAATGCAACCGTTCACCTAAAATAGCTAATCAAACTGTATTCTAAGAGCATAATGAACACACACAAAAAAATCCAACATTTATCTTATATCCTTTACTGTGTTTGCAGCAATAAAAAGATGAGTGTGACAATCTGTACAAAATGTCGGCACAAAATACATCGTCTGAGTCAAAGATAGCCTCCTTCCTCGCTAAAATAACAAACCTAGAACTTCTGCTGCCGTGTATCCGAATAAAGTGAAGTTAAAAGAGTGTTTTTGCAAAGTACCATTAGAATATTAGTATTATTCACTATGGGATGAAAGTTTAAAGTGAGTGGTACTTATAAGTACCGTCAGTAGATAAAGGGTTAAACAATATTTTTCGATTTTGTGTTTTATAGATAGCAACAATTTCATTTGTCGAGTTGGGAATTAATTATTAACTGTATGTTAATGTTTCTGGATTGCACGGCTTCCAGTGATTTGTTTTTTAAATACCAGTTTGTCTGAAGGAGAAATTATATGCTAAAGTTTTGAAAATTTTGCAACAATAACTATCTTATGAGTATGTTTTCGGAAAATTTGTAAGAAAAATCTAAAAAGATTTTTAGATCGTGTGGTTATCTGTGATTAGTATATATAAATTTTTTTTAACTATCAATTTTCTTAAAATATACATTTCTCTAAATAAATCAAATTGTCAAATTTTCATAAAAATTAAATAAGTCATTTATAATTAGTTTTCAGATTAGTTGTTACTTTTAAAAGATTTTTTCAATATCCAATCTAACGTTGAAATGCTTTTCAGCATTCACCGTTAATTTTAGCTATACCCTAACGTTGAAATAATTTATTTAACACACTAAAAATTTTACAGAAAAGAATTCTACAGCTAACTTTTTGTCAAGACTTTTGTAAAATATATTTTAAATTATTAGTTGGGATGAAAAACTTTTGGAAGCTAATGTGCAATTAAAAATGTATAGATTTATTAACTGAAATTATGCTTTTTCATGTGAGATAATAATATTATATGATATATGCCTGGTTGAAAATGAAGTCTAATTAATCGCCCTTGTAAATACATTTCTTTCTTCGTTATATTTGCATTCCCCTATATATTCTTCGTCTAAAAAGTACATTCTATTTAGCACGAAGTTATTAATACCTTTCAAATTTAAAAAATCCTTTTCACGCACCTGGAGCTATTGATGTATCAATATACATATTAATAACTAAGAAACTAATATGGATACTGGAGATTAGTTTTACTTTGAATGTAATTTCGCTTACATCATAAATTCAAATAATAAAAAGTTAAAAAGACATCTGGAGCATGTAGAGATGTTGTTACAATGTACCCACATTATAGAAAAGTAATTGCAACTGCAAAATCAATTTGCATTTGATAAAAGAAACTTCCTTACAGGAAATGTATAGGGATTATTGCTGAACATAATTTGAATGTTCAAAACATTTAAGAAGATTATATTTGCCTAAGGCGGAGCTTTTGTTCATGTTTTGAATTTTTTAAATGTAAATAGGTAACATTTCTTTTCTGAAGGGAAAATGCAGATTTTAATATTTTTATGAGAAATTTGACAGGTTATTTTCTGTTTTACTATTTTCATGAATTCTATTTCCCCAATTAATTATAAGAAAAAGCAGTATTTAAAAGATTCGATATTATTTAAGCAAAATATTTGAATTTGGTGATTTCAGAATATTTTTTTTCCTGAGTTGTATTAATAGTAGAAATTCAACCTTTTGTTTGTTTTCAGTCTGTCGATCTATCTAGCGTGCATTGGTAATACGTAAATGCCAAGAATTTTATATACGAAGATTTGTATTTGATTTTTTGGTCAAGTCAAAGAACATTTTTTTTATAACATTTTATTTTGATGGTATAAACCCTTATAATTAGCTACAAAAATTTACACGATTTTCATCACTTAAAAAATATATATACTCATAGTATGTAAACAGCTTTTGTAAATTCCAAAGACAGTGCTTTAACCCGGCTGAATTGTTTACGCCTGAATTTTTGTTTTCTTAAATTCGGCGGTAAAATCACTTTAAAATGTTGCATAGTGAACTGGAAAAATGCTAAAAAAATTACGCTGAAATATTTCTGTATATATTTGACATAATGTAAACGTACTAAATATGGCAATATCTATATGTGAAAAAATGCATAATTATATGTTTTGTCTAAATTTATTCAAATTAAGCTTTTAAATTGTATATTAAACAATACAATTAGTATTTTTTGAACTATTACAAAATATATATATTACTTTACTGAGATCATTAACATTATAAGTATAATTAATAATAAATTAAGAATAATCGTATTTGAGGCTAAAGAACAATTTATTTGAAAATGATCTTGAAAACGACTTTACATAAATAATTGTCTCCTAAATGCTAACAGAAATATGTACCCATTTGCGTCTAGCACCCTATATTGTGTACGTTACAAACATGCATAAAAAGTACACTTGAACATATAATTTCACATTACGTGTTTCAAAGAAATCAATAAGCTAAGATTACGATTTATTTATTATGATTCTTGATACAAAAGATACAAATAAACTTACATTTTACTTTTCGCTAACTTGAAAAATAAAAAAATCTGTAAACATAAAAAAGCCTGCATTTAAGCAAATAAATATCAATCTTATGCTGCCATTACAATTTTCATGTTGCAAAGAAGCAGAAAATTATAAAAAAAAATATTAAAATTCGAAACGTCCAAAAAATGGCACGCTAGGCATAAAAGGGTTAACAGTAAAAGTGCCATCAAGTGTCAAATATAGATATCTATTACTATGGATGCTATACTGACGATTTGAAAGTATTATTGTAGCTGATAAATAATTTCTGTCTGGTTAAAATGAAAATCTCTGTCGCTAAATAAAACAAAATTTTAATTTAGGAATAGTGTATGCAAAACGTAGAAGATTTTGCTAAGAGTTAAAAATCAAAAGACATCTTTTGGAGTTCTTTTGTAGCATGTATTTAATAGCTTGAATTTCAATTTTCCATATTTAGTTAAAATAGATTTTTTTTTCTTTTTTTGTTAGAGAAAATTAAATAAAAACACAATTAAACTCTGGATGACTTATTTTTTGAAATTTAATTAATAAAGAGTACGTTTGCACGTTATCGTCCGTACGAAGCCGGATAATATTTAATGTACTGCAAATAGAGAAGTTACTAAAACTGGAACAACGAATTCAGTGATACCTGAAAACTCCATTTTCAAATTATGCAATGTCTATTATGAAAATTATTTATCCATAAATATGGTATAGAAGGGTTTAAAAGATAATAGTTTAAAAGAAGGATTTAAAGTATTTTTTTTAATCATACCTATTTCTTTTTTCAAAGTACAGTAGAACCTCTTTTAACCGATACTCTCGGTTAACTGAAATCCATTTCAAAACTTTTTTATCTTTACTATCACATTCCTTGAGTGCAAGCGGTCCTTTCTGAACCACGAGTACAGATAAATATTTCGGATCCCGTTTCTTAGAACCCCTTTGAATTTAACTTGAGCTCCCACAAACTGAGGAGTGAACTAAAACACAGTAAGAGATGGGACAGCCAGAATGTGTGAATGTGGTCTAGAAGCAAACAAAACGAACAATTTAGAAATTCTGAAGCTTTTGAATGTTTTGAAAAAGGTTTAGTATGGCTGAAGCAGCAGAAAGACTGTGATACTGGTGAACTAATAGTATATATATAAAAAAACTTCGTGATAGAGCTGCAAAGCAAACGCAATCGAAACTGCGACAAACAAAACTTTGTTTCAAACCCTTGTGAAACAAGGGTATGTAAAAGTACTTAATTTCAAAATTAGAATTCAGGTAATTTGTTCTTGTTTTTATTTTGCTATTGCTTTATTTTTACTAAGCACTTATTATCATAATAAGAAAGACCGCATATATTTGCACTTAATCTTAAAATTGAAGCATTCTCGATTATCCGAAAATTTGGATTTTACGAAAGAGGGTCGGTCCCAATTGCTTCGGATAATCGAGGTTCCACTGTATTTACGATTGTGTAGGAAATTAACACCTTGTAATGATATACTAATTTCGAATGCTAAAAGGTGTAAACTAAAACGTTAAAACCAGTAAAAAGTTGCCCTCATTCGGGTTTATTAGCAGAACATAGTTTTCGCCCATTATAGATTAAAGTTTTTAGCAAATTTCAAATAACGCCCCACACTTGGCTTAGATATAAGAATGGGTCGAAAAAAATCAAAATGTAATAGCATGGGAAAGTTGCCTTTTGTAAGAAAGAATAAGTACATAAAACATTGCACCGATTGGTTAATATCTTTTACCGCCGTAAGAAGTCCAAAGTTCGAAAAAATCGCAAAAAACAAACTTTTAAAAATTTTTTTGGAAAATTATCCAAACATACCGATTCAGTTTCTAATACAACGCAATAGCCACACCAAAATATTAGTAATGTAACCGTAAAATTTGATTTCGGTGATATCATTTCTTTTACCGCCGCTACAGGACCAGTTTCTAAAAAAATGTTAAAAAGTTAAATTTTTCATTTTTTTATTTTCATAATTTTCATATTATTTCCAGATTTTTTTAGGTTTCTAATAGGCTGGAAAAGACATTTTCTGTTGCTAATTTCATGCAGATTGTTAACCATGATCACTGTCATTCTATCAAAAAAATCTACTCAATGATAGAAATATCTGCAGCTGCTTGCAAGTAAAATTATTTTCTCTCTGATAGAGGGCCGTATTTCATTTGGTTTCTTTTTGTAATATACTGCTTTTTCTGCATACTTTGATGGCCCTAAAGATAGAAATCTTTTCCAGATTAAAGAGGGGGCAAAGATTCATCTTCACGAAGTCAACGAAGAACATATCTCTTTGATACTAGAACCAGGTCTCTATTATTTTGGTCATTTGACCCCATCATCTGGCAAGACGATTTCTATATGCAATGGCATTAAAGATTTTTTTAAAGAAAAATGAAATGTAAACTGCAAAAATAATTACGATTGGATCTGATGGAACTGTCCTTAACACAGGATGCAAAGATGGTATTATATGATTACATGAGAACAAGTTAAAAAAAAAAAAAAACACTTTAGTGGCTTCATTGTCCTCAGTTCAAGGAGCTTCCGCTGAGACATCTTTTCAAACATCTTGATGAGAAAAGACAGGTCCTCTGCCATATTATGTCTCAATTGGTTGATCTCTTGCGGTTTGCGAATCATTACAAACTGCGAAGTTTAAGCCAATTTAATCTGATCACCTAGTTGTTGCTAAAGATGATTTGTGAACTGACCTTAAGTTTATATCTGAAACATTGCAAGCTCTTTCAACAGGTGTATATTCAATTGAATTTTTTTGCCTAGTCCTTGAACCAATATTTCCCGCAAGATGAATTACTACTACTAATCGAATTTTCAGACTCTACGTTTGAACAGAGAAACCCTCTTCTTAACTTGTCATACTGTCTGAGTACATCCTGAAATTGTACTGTATCAGTTGGTTCACAACTGATTAAAATGAATCCATCATATTTTCCAGAATCTGTGTACTATAGCTAGTAACCCCCATTACTTGCCATATCATCTACGAAAGATTATGCGAAATTTCTATTTCGCAAATCATGAAAGTAGCCTCATTGGAATTGATAACATAGGAAGGAGAGACCATCAGGTCCCCATCCATGAAGAAAATTGCCAGAGCACGAAGTTCTGTGGACCCGTAAAGTGCCATCCGTCACTTCGTCAATGCAAACTTGAACTTTGAAGCTCAAAGTTATATGGATTTATTCGACTGGCAAAACTGTAATCTCTATCGACTGACGATCTAACAATGCTGGTGAGGTTAGAAAGATCGATTAAAGATACCGGCTATTATATTTTTCCTTGTCCTACTCAATCAGTAGAAAGATGCGTGCAATTAGCGACTGAAGTTCTGATCAAATTTGTGGAGCAGAACAGCGGGAGTATCACATTTGATGAATTTCAAACTCTCCAGAGGAACAATAGTTTCATTCGAAAGAAAGTTATATTATAAAATTTATTTATATTAAATGTTTCTTCATTTTAAGTTTATTTAACCCGTTTCAGTTAAACATCTCTGTATTTTAATTAATATAATACTAAAATGCATTGTTCATTTTGTATCATTTTTGAGATTTCTGATGCATGAACTACTGATATGCAGTAAAAAAAAAAGTAGATGAAGCGATCGTCAATAAAAATAAATTATTACCTTTTTTATTTTCCAGTCTATTACAAATAGTTAACGAAATTTATGGCATATTAATAGATATAAAGTAAATTTATTTAATTCTACACTGTAAAAAAAATCCCTTACTTTACACCAAAAATGGTGGCAACTAAGTTGCCACCCCAAGTGGTGTAATGAAATTCCATTTGAAAGTTGGTATAATGAGACACCAGCTATCAAATGATGTAAACAAACGCCACTTTTAGTGGCAACTTAGTTGCCACCATTTTTGGTGTAAAGTCTTGCTACTGCTTATCTGGTGTAAAGTCACACTACTGCTTATTTGGTTTGTACTTTAACAGTAAAATAAAAAACTATTTAAAGATTACATTTTAAATCTAATGCAACCATAATTTACAATAAATAGTTTCACACAAAGAGGCTGCTAAACATTGTTTTAACTGCGATAATTTATTATCTCAATTAAACATTTATTTTAAACATTTTAGTTTTGGTAAACAACGAAATTTCCTCACAAATCATTCATTCGTTACATCTGGACTTACGTCACGTGTACTTGACTCTTTTTTTAACTCAGCGTAGGCCTGACTGGTTTTCAAATAAATAGTTTAAGCAAATTAAAATAAACATACGATAAATACAACTAAACATTACAAATTGTACGAAAATCGATACAGAGAGCTAAAAACCACTAACTTCTCAAGCGCTATAAAGAAAAATTTTTATCACTTTTAAAATGCAAATTAAAAATACTTAACGGCATAATTAATTAATAAACACTACACCGCTAGAAAGCTTGAAGTTTAAGCTTTTAAAAGATACTAATAGTTAAGCAAAATGATAAGGTTTAAATAGTTAAAAAAGGTGCAACACAAAGTAAACAAAACGCGTAACGCTATGGGAAAGTGGTCTGAGACAAAAAGTTTTATACCAAATGTCATGAATTTTTTAAACATATCTAAGCTCAACCCACGAATACACGGTGGGTGGTAGAGCGAAGGCCGTACTTTATAGAGTATAAAACAAGTATTAGTTTTTTTCAAAATAATTAATAAAAATTTGAAAACAAGCTATGTTAATATATGTCAAGAACAGTAAAAATCCCATATATTTCTATGATCGTGGGCTAACTTGAAAATCGAAAAATGTCAACTTTTGAAACGCTTTGCAAATACACAAAAAGTGTTCCAAACTTTAAAAACTAGATAGAATCTTGAAGCTTAAGCTTTAAATGAGCTGAATATCACATTAGTTTTTAAGAAAAAGTTAGTTTTTGTAGTTAAAAAAGCTTAAGAATATCGTTGTTTACGTAATGTATTTCCTATGGGAAAACGAAAGTCGTAATCCTAAAAACTATACTTTTTAAAATGGCTCGCAAATAGTTAACCCTCTGTCTACCAGAAGGGTCCAATGGACCCGACATGTACATTCAAAATATTTATTCAAACCAGAAATTTCTTCAAAACAAACTAAATTTATAAATCAGACAATAATAAGTTAAATAAACAAATTAAATAGTTTTAAGTAAAAATTCTGGTGTAAAATGTTTTTATAAAACTTGAGTAAAATTTTCGGTAGTTCTAGGGTTAAAACTAATTGAAAACTTAAAATTCTTGGTTAAAAAATAATCTAGGATCTTTAATTTAGTTGAATCGAACATTATTTTAAAGTTAACAAGCGGAATTCATTGTATACTGAGCGTCTCAAAAGTGACAAAAATGCCAAAATTTGAAAATGGCAAGAATACATTGTAAAAGTAGGTTAACTTCATATACTCATAAAATTATAAATGTAGCAGCCAGAGATACTTGGCTTAAAAGTGTTGGGAAATGATTGTAGTATTAACATCAAACAGGGTTTTTTTCAAAAATAAGAAGTTAAACATAAGTTTTAAGTTCTTACCCTATTCCGAAGAAATTAGCCAAAGAAGACGAGATTTTTTTCAGCTGTGAAAAAACCTTTCAGCTCGGGTACTGCAACATAATCTGGTTAACTGCTTTTATTTAGTGATCATTACTGATAAACATTTTCGAACAAATCCGAGCCCTGGAACACAGCTGTATAAAAAGATTTCAAAATGGTGGACTGAATCATATATGTCGCTTTAAAACGTTAAACCCGAACTGGTGTTCGGTTTCCACAATTTCTTTAAAAGACTAAAATTAAACCGTTTTGAGTGTATCATGACACTTTATTCGGTGTTTACACCAAACTTAGAGTATATTTAATCCTCATTTGGCATTTCATAAACTCAAATTAAGCTTAACTATAGTCCCTTTTTTTACAGTGTAGACACATTATAGAAATTAGAAAAATTTAGAAAAAATTAATTTTTTTTTAAATATGGTCTCTTTGCGGCAGTAAAAGATGTGATTTCATCATAATGAACATTTAGCGGAACATTTCTCATATCTTCATGTAGCTATTGTGTCCTATTATATTAGTACGTTTTGTTAATTAAAAAAAAATTAAAAAACACACGCTTTTTGCGATTTTTTGAAACTTTGACCCCCTTGCGGCGGAAAAAATATTAACCGATCGGTGTAATACTTTACGAATTCATTCTTTATTACAAAAGGCACATTTTCTGCGCTATTACATTTCGATTATAAATATTTCGGTTTTTTCGACCCACCCTATTAGATAATGTCGATAATATATTTATAATTTGGGAGTACAGTCTTGACGAACTTAAAATATTTACAAATTATCTAAATTCAATGAACAACAACTTTAAATTCACTATTTAAATTGAACAGAATAAAATTCTTCCATTCCTTGACATAATGTTAACACGAACATATATATATATTTAAGTTCAAATAAATAAAAATGCCCTAAATCTAATTTCATCAAAAATGGTGTCAGGAAGAGTTACATAAGCTGAACTTCATTTTTCATGTTCCTTTTATTTTTATATTTAAAAATGAATAATTTGACACTTTCTGTGCAAGAAACAATGTTGTTTTTATAGCTAAGTTAATGTTATTGTATTTTCTCAGCGTATTTTATAACAATACATTTTGAGCAAGAACCTTTTCAAGCATTATATTTTACACATGAAAGAAACATATCAATAAATATTTTTAAAATTGTTTGAAGTTTCCTGTGTTTGGAATAGGAAGGAAGGAAAAAGCTCGCTCAAGGCGATTTTCATTAATATTTATATCCTACTTCTTGAGATAAATATTTGAAGCAAATGTATCCCAGCGTGCAGTGTACCTACAATGTTTATATTAGATAAAAAGAATACTATATTTTCCTGAGATAGTGCATTACTTTAGAATAGAAGAAAATAAATTCATACATTTAAATTTATTAAAATTACGCCTGCAGCAATTTCTATTCTTACTATTCTTACAAATATATGCATATATCATACCGAATAAGCTAGATAAAATAGAAACAAATGTATGAAATTATAGTAATTTATTTTGTGACGTATTAAGCATTTACAATGGTTTATTAGTCCTTCTAGAGGGTTTGTTATAGAATTATTTAATTCCTGCATGATATTAAGCCATCATTCAAAGATAAGCATTGCATTATATATAAGATGAAATATCTTACATTAAAAAGTATTGGGCCCTTAAACCATGTGCAATTTTAATAATAAAAAATGATAAAATATATATATACTGCTAAAGGATGTACTAATTTAAAGAAATAAAATTACATGAAAACACAAGTCAAAAGTTTCAGCATATTTCCGAGGTCATCTTAAGGAATTTAGTTGCATATTTTGAAGATATAAGTGGAGGTTTTCCCGATCAAAAAAAGGGAGAGTGTGGTTGTTACCGTTTCGAGATCTTTCAATTTAAGACTGCTTTTTACTTGTTTGGATTTTCAGGATTATTCTTTGCGCTTGGAACTTAATAACAGTTACGACTAACAGATAGCATTAGCGTTCAGTTAAGGCATTCAATTTTATTGATACTGATTGGTGAAGATTCGAGTCTTGGGCAATCAACCATAGTAATGTCGTAAACATCTTAGTTATGACTGACTTTGTCCCCACGATGGCCTCGGATATAGGCTAAAACTGTTGATTTGCGTTTTCATGTAATTTTATGTCTTTAACTAATGCATGATATATTAGCATATATGTGTTTTATCATAATATCATTTATGAAATATTATTTTGTAACTTTACAAATCTTTATATTACATATTTTTGATACTATACACTTCCACAAAAGAAAAAATTGAGTGTAATAGGGTGTTGCACAAACACACACATATATACTGTGCGTCCGCGTATAACCTGTCCGACCTTTATTTTCGCAACCGTTGGTCCTAGATGCATACTACCAATTACAAAAATGGTTTAAATAAAGTAAAGAATTACTTTTAAAGCAATTTGGGTCAAGAAAATCATTTATTAAAAAAATACGAAATTTAAATTTTTATACTGTCCCCCGGTCCTGTAAGTGATATTTAATAGAAATTTACTGTGACACTAACAAATAAGACAAAAAAAAAGTCCCATTCATCTAACATTAAAATTGACGGAGTTATGAAACTTTGAAATGGATGACTTATACCACTTTTTTGTAGCTCAAAACAGATGATTTCTGGCATGCTTTCAGGGATCGTATATAAAGTACTTAAACTTATTTCAAGGTATTTGCGCTTTGAAAGAAATTGTACAAATATTATGATTAACTTTTATTAATCAAGTTTCAGATTAGTTACAATAATTGTATTTCTACATATGTTGTATTTTGTAAGGATCTGAGGCAATGATTTTCTTTTAAGAAAAATTATGTTATTTTCATAAGGTTTTATTTAACTTGCAACGATCATCTTTCCAGTTTAAATTTTATACTCAAACATTAACTTACTTTCAAATGTCCGATCGAAGTTAAATTTTACATACTGACTTAAATCCGACAACAATGCTATACTATTACGATTTTCGACAGTTACCATCTTATACATCCTTATATTAGAGGATAACACAAAAAAATTCGGATAGATTACCGTCAACAAGTTTAATATAAAGAGTTTTAGATTAGATAACATAAACTTGCGATGGTTGTGTTTTTTAACTTTTATAATTACGTTTTATGTATTTTTTAACGCTGAATAAAAAAATTACCCCCACTTTTACCTATCATGTCACGACTTTTCGCAAATCGTAAATTTCAAGGCTAAAAAATAGCGAAAAATCTAATACTGTAAAATAGATATAAGACATTTAATTCAGTTTAATTTTATTTAATACAATAATGTATTCAATTTTTTGGCTTATACTGGGTTTCTTACAGCTAAATAGCTCAGGGGTCCGATGAGGTTCGAAGGGGAGAGGGTAGGGATCAATTTTAACTTTTAAGTTTGAAACTTTGAAATTTGCGATTTGAGAAAAATCCTTACGTGATGGGTTAATTTTTTGGGATTTTGGAATTCAGAGCTAAAAAATACATGAGAATAATTTTTCAAAAGCTAAAAATCATGGCACGACCCAAAATTTGAAAGGCAGTGTAATCTAACAGCATTTTAAAATATGTATCATTTAGTAAAGAATTGAGGCTGTTGTTTTTCATCCTTTTATTTAACCCTCCGTCTACCAGACGGGTCCAATGGACCCGATGGGTACATTCGAAATATTTATTCTAACCAGAAATTTCTTTAAAATAAACTAAATATGTAAACCAGACAATAATGAGTTAAGTAAATAAGTTCAATAGTTTTAAATAAGAATTCTGATGTGTAATATTTTTATAAAACTTGAGTAAAATTTTCGGTAGTTCTAGGGTTAACAAATATTCTATTTTTTTTTCTAATTATATGTTTATTACAAATTGTATATTTTGCAGTAATATTTCAGAATAATTAAAGATTTCAAATTTATATTGCAATGTCAATTTTACTGTGAAGCATTTTTGTAATATATCTGACAGAATTATATTTTTACTAAATTTGTGAATGACCCCTAATTTGCAGCAAAAAGTATGCTCGAACTTTAAACAGCTATTACTCGGTCATTTTTAATCACACAATAACGGGACTTTTTTGTCTTAATTAGCTGTGTCACAGAAAAATTTTACTAAATATAACTTATAGGACCGGGGGGGGGGGGGTCGCGTATAAAAATTTAAATTTCGTATTTTTTAAATAAATGTTTTTATTGTCCCAAACCGCTTTTAAAATAATTCTTTTCCTTATTTAAACCATTTTTGTAATTCGAAGTATGCATCTAGGACCAACGGTTGCGAAAATAAAGCTCGGTCAGGTTATACGTGGCCACACTGTATAGTACTTTAATTATTAACCTATCTAAAAAATTTCCATTTCTTCAAATTACTATATTTCGTTTCTAAATATCTTATTTATGTTTCAATTTATTAATTCAATTAATTGTTTTAATTTATTAATTCAACAAAGCTTAATTAAACCAATTTCTACTTTAGACATAATTTTAATACAAAATATAAAAATACGACATTAACTTACCTCAGTAAATCTCGTAAAACTGAATACGCATTTGCCGGATTTACTTCGTCGCTAATAGATCTCTGAACAAAATAGTAAAACAAAATGCGTATAATTCTTTAAAACTCTAATTAGAAAAGTTATCGAGCGTATTCTGGAGGTAAATGAAACAAATATTTTAAGAATTACCGTTAATAAAGTTATTTGATCTTCAAAGTTGAAAAAAAAATGAAATTGTGACTACATTTTGAGATTATTCGTCGCATATAGGGAGATACGGTAAAACTTGATAATGAATGATACACATCGAAATGGGAAATATTTTCAAGAATTTTAATTCAATTGAAATTCATTTAAATGCTTCGCTTTATATTTGGATGTTGCATTACATAGCATTTTATTACAATCTGCTATAATCATTGTTTAACAGAAGCTCAGGTGTTTCATTATATAACATTTAGGGGAGACTAGGCACGGTTGACCATACGGGAGGCTTGACCCACCCATCAGTTTTCATATTTAAAAGAATTTCAGAGTTTTATCAATAGATGTCAACTAAAGCTACTCAAATGCTCAAACAACAGTCTCTGTTTCATACAGATAATCGAAATAGGTGTAGAAAAAATCAACTGTGAGGCGTTTCATCCTAAATGTTGTGTTTTATAGAAATATTTTGTAATTTGTTTTCGGATAAAATATATCATAGAAATTTAAGTAAGTAGCTTTTAGGTTATGCAGAAATATCGAGCTTCCATTCCAGGCTTAAAGATTATACAGTAAGTTAGGTTTAACATAACAATGTGCTATTCTTTAGAAAAGGGCTGTGTGGGGAGGCTTGACCCAGTCAGTGTGAGGGAGGGTTGACCAGATGTTCAAGACTCCCTTAACACATCCATGACTGGAAAGAGAATCCTCGTTTTCATTGAAAAAACATCATTGACTAAGGGCGTGACTTCTACCTTACAGAAAATGCATTTATATCATGTTGCCCATATTTTTTTTAGATTGTAAGACATTTTATATTAAAGTCGTACATTGAAAGATATTTACCGATGAATAAACTTGGGAAACCTATCTAGAATTCAAATTGACAAAATATTTTCAGAACAGTGAGGAGATAGTACTGTTTTAAAATTCAGATTTAATAAAAATTGCCCGTCGTCAATGTATTAATATAGGGTGTTTTGGAAGTCTCTTTTTATTATACACTGTGCATAATTAAAGATTAATGATTATATATAAAACTGAATGTAAATTTATTCTGAAAAGCTACAGTAAAATGGCGTGATGGAAAAGAAAACGTTTAAAACTGATTAAAGAAAGATGGAAAAATTGCTATAGTATCTACTACACGAAAAAAATTAATGAAATATAAATGGGAAAGTTGATAGGAACTTTTTCCCATTTAAATATTACTTACAATAGGTAAATAGAAATGGAAAAGACTAGAAATTATGAAATCAGCAGTCTTAACTGTTTCAGGGGCAGTGGTATAGTTATGAAACCACTTGATTATAATTCCGAAACGCCGCAATGGCACCACAATTTTGCTAAATCTTTTCCATTTATTATGTATGGGAAATATTGCCTTTTTCATATTTCCAAATAACTTTTTTCGTATATTCCGGTGCCAGTCATTTATTTCAACATTTTAGTACTGAAAGTACTTTCCCCCTTAACCCTTTGAGGGGCAAGCAATTGTGTTTATGTAATGTTGAACTGACACCGGATGGTGCGAAAAATTATGTTTCTAAATAAGGAAAGGCAATTTTACGACTTTTTTCTACCAAAGTGAGAAAATTAAAATTTAATAAAAATTTTCTGATGCAAATCTTCATTAATCGTAGGTGGGATAAAATATATCCCACCGCCCTTCAATGGGTTAAAGGGTTAAAAGATATTAATGATAAGTTAAGTACTCATGCCGCTTCAAAAGGACATAGCATGGATTGAAAAACTTTAGAAAGATGTGTAGACAAATTTCAACATGATAAATAGAGTGAGATGAAGCCAAACTATGCGATAACTAGAGTTGTCAGATCGAATGTCACAAAAAGTAGGACAAGTTGACGAAAAAATTCGGGACAATGGCTACTACATAGCGGCATATTAATGCATGAAACCCTATAAACACGGAATCCGTCTCTAGCGGAATACTATCTTAAATGTTAAAATTTCATTTTCCCTGCTGTACAATTATACCTGCTCAGACAAAATCCTGTTTAAAACAAAAATCTTCTCCTCTGACCAGCCATTGCGTCTAAACAGGTTTGTTTAAGTATCTTTTTTTTTCAAAAACATGTTTTTATAATAATTAAAGCAAGTAGCATAATGTTATTTTGCTTTTTTAAAACTGATTTTATTTCTCTCCACAAATATTTCAATATAAAACAAAGTGGGTCGAGCCTCCTATATAGTGGGTCAACTATGCCATATTTGGGGAGCCCTGACCCATTATTTTCTCATGATTAAAATCAACCATTTTTCAAATTTCTTGTGTATTACACTCATGTAGAAATTTTATTTTGATAACTGGTTGTATAACGAATAAAATTATATATAAAACTTTATTCTACGTTTAATATTTAAAAAATAAAAAACCATTTTGTAAAAAGTGGGTCAACCCTCCCTAGTCTCCCCTAGATACGATTATTCGGTTAAGATTTTAAGTATAATAACATTGTCGAACTTTACGAGTCATCACATTTAGGTACAGTTCCGTTAATTTATGTAACATGAGAAATAAGGAAACAAAAAATATAGACAAACAGGAATATGCTTAAAAATTGATCGTAAAAATAGGCTTTATATAAAGCCTATATATATAGTATCTGAAGTGCTTCAACAAATTTAGGGGGGTTATAGTACTCATTAAGACTAACAAAGAATGTAATGGAACATGGGGTCGCAAATGACGCTTAAAGGGTGAAAATCGCAAAACTAATAAAAATATCAAAATCTCGCATGCCACTTTTCTGCAGAATTGACTAGTAGCACAATGCTGGTTTTCCTTCCACCTTGTACATATCCCGTCAGAAAGAAAGAACAAAAACTTGGAAGAAAGCCAAAGAGATATTCGCTCGTATTGTGACTGCTGCTGGAGAAATAGAGGAAACTCCCGAAATCATCGAGCGTGTCCGCCAGTCGTTCCTTCGTAGATGAATGATGTCCGCGGTCAACACTTTGAACAATTGATGTAAAATAATTTTTTCTCTGGGCATCAGCTGTGTTGTACCTATTCTGTGCAATAATTATTTTCTGGAGTGTCTCATTCTTGTCTCAGTTTGTCCATTTCCAGACGCATTTTCGCGATTTTTATCGTCTAAACGTCATTTGCGACCCCATTTTCCATTGCATTTTTTGTTCGTCTTCATGAGTGCTATCATCCCTATAAGTTTGTTGAATCGTTTCAGTTACACCCTGTATATATTATGATAAAATTTTTCCGTAGTGTGTTTTCTCTGTGTTTAATTCAATCAATTACCAATAAATTGCAATACAAATTGTTTTCTTCAACATATATATACTATAGATAACTATATTATCTAATACCCATTTTTATTCTAGTGTTATATTCATTTTTATAGTTTAAATATATCTTAGAATAAAATAATGTTGCTTCTCAAAAGACAAAAACCCTTTATATAACAGCAGGAGAAAAGTCTAAAAAATTTCACATCGAAAAAGACATAAATGCTTCTCTGAAATATGAACTTTAGTTCTGAATCACTTATTCACATTTGGCATATCCAATTTCAATTTTTCCTATACGAACTGAAAATAAAATCATTACAAAATTCTTTATTCTCGCATGTGAGAAAATATATAGAAATAGACACATAGAACACAAAGAAAGACAATTACATGATTTTATTTTATATGTAAATTTTAAAAACTTATATAATTGTATTCGATTTTCTGAAGACTTTTTTAGCTTTCATTTTTAAATAAGAACGTTAGAAAAGTACAAATAACAGAAAATATTGCTAGAAAAAGTGAAATACTTTTGCTAAAGATTAACGTAAGAGCATCACTTTAGGGCATAGATTACGCAGTAGGATGTCGATCAGCCAATTCAGAAGTAGATAAATAACGCTATTGTACAAAACCGGAAAAATATACATAAAAGGAACGATACAAAGATTAAAAAATACATACAAATCGGAGAAAACATAAATGCTTCCGTCTTTTAAATATATACTTTACTGCTGCATAAATATCACTTATCCAGTTTCTGAGAGTATTTTTCCCATATGAATGGAAAGTAAAATAGAATTTTCTCTGGAAAATTTCCGTCTTTCCCCAAGTGAGACAAATGTAGGAAATTCCGAAAGAATACAGGAAAGCCTAAGGTAAAGTTATAGCATATCTGAAATTTAACCAAGATATATACTTGCATTATGTTTTCAGTAGATCGTTATTTGGCTTATTTATTCGTAATGGAATCGAAAGGAAAATAGGGACACATTAATGCACTTTATAGAAAAACTTTAAACGAAAAGTTTTAGCAAAACATTATCATAAAAGCTCGACTTCAAAGTACATTGTAAAAATCATGCCAGGCTAAAACAAAAAATGCACTGGGAGCAAAGTTTCCGTATGTTGTCCGTCTTTATATTTCTCTGTTCTCAATGCAGAACTTTTCCGTTACTGAATACGGAAATTTCTTTTTTCTTTTAAATAAATATGAGCAATAGCACAACATTAAAAATAATCTATATAATAATCATATATACTGACGCATATTTACGGAACATATATCTGTATTGCATATTGTCACACCCGTTTTATATTATGTTGTCTTCTTTCATCTTCGAACGCGTCATTAGAATTGAATGCTCTGTCTTCTTCGTGAACTGGCTGGATCCAACAACTTGTTTATATGAGGAAACGTCACACTGCAAATAGATAAGTCTTAAATTCAGACACATATGTGACTGTAAAAGAATTTCAGACACTTAAGGAGAATAAAGATATTATAGAATGTCTTAATTTAAAACACATAATTGTCTTACTATGGTCATATTATAGGTTCAGAAAAATGTCTGAAAAACCTACAAACGTCTTAAGTATTTCGTTTTTTTAAACGTTTTAATTTAAGATATTTTGTTTATTCTGTTGCGTAATAACCACCAGGGGGCATTCTCAGTAGCGCATGCGTTTTAGGATTCTTTTGTTTGAACTTGACATTGCTTGAAATTCGAACTGAATGCTTTTATGTAAGTCTAGATTTGATATAATAATTTGTTTTGACGCGCTTGATTTTTTACGGAATGTGAAGTTCTTTGATTTTAATTAATATCTACTTAGTTTATTTATTTACTAGTATATAACCCCCCGTCAAAAATGACAGAATGTGAATGACAAATCTTCAAAACAATATTTAAAAAATATATTTTTCTGACTTAAAAAAAAATGCATTTAGTTAATCAAAAATTATTATCCTTGGTTTTTTCTGATTAGAACAAAGAAATTGTGTAAACTACAGTTTAGTCACCATCGCTTAAACGCGCCATTTCCAGCTACACATTATATGACGAAAATGCTTGTTTAGGTTTCCTCTACATTAAAAATTTGCTGTTTAGCTTATTACAGAATAATTCAAAATTAGTTTCTGAGTAGTGAAATAATTTGCAAGTCCCAAAATTAATATAGGATAAAGAATAATATATAAAAATGACCGTCTACTCAGTAATATGAATAAGTAAAATATATATTATACGAGAAATTACGCTTAATTCTATAAAACAGCTTATAAAATATTTTAAATATTCATATTACTGAGTAGAAGGTCATTTTTATATATTATACTTTATCCTATATTAATTTTGGGACTGCTACTCAGAAACTAATTTTGAATTTTTCTGTAATACGCTAAACAACAAATGTTTAATGATTTTAATCTGCATTGTTTCTGAAAGTAATTTATATTAAGGACTTTTTTCCGCTACAGGCTTATTATGTTAAAATTCTAAATTTTATCTGCAAGATAATTAAAATATTCTGTACCACTGTGTTATACATTCTTTCTGTTTCAATTTCAATGAGAATTGATAAGAAATATTCATTTTATTTGCAATGCCCTCACATCTGGATCCTTCACATTCAAAAAGTATGATTTCAACAGAAAGTCTCTTTTGTTTATATTAATTGCTGGTAGATGGCGCCACAGAATTAGAAAGAAACATCATCCTGAGTTACAGACGCTATTTTCTGTAAAGCGTTTGCCTAGGGTGCTAGTGTAGATGCCTATAACTTGTTCTTCCGGGTGTTGTATATATAGTTATCCGTTATTTTTAATTTAGAACTTAATTGGATAATTTTTGAAGGTTTTAAACAAAGTTGAAATACTTTAAGGTTTTAATATACTTTTACAAATATTTTAAGAGCAGCATCGACGCTAACCTGTATTTTTTTATGTAGCGTTCAAAGAGTCATTCATTTGTTTCAAGATTCGAAAAATGTGAATAACAACGTGTTCTTTTGTTTATATTTAGTAATCTGATGTTTATAATAACTTATTTTTAATTTGAAAATTAATACATTATTATTGGATATGATATACATGTTTTATCTGAAAATAGGCTGAACAAACATTATTTCAAGTAGAAGAAATTATCATTTAGCTGTCATATGTTACCATATGTTTTCCATTAAGCTTAAGAAAGCGTTTAGTTACATTCGATTCGCAGACCAGAATGGTTCGCACCGGAATGGTTACCTACACTTTTCTCCACTCGGATTTTATTATAAGTACATTGAATACATACATTCAACATGCGTGCTTCACGCCAAATACCAGCGTATAAGCCGTCCCGTTGTCGATATAACGGCGGTGCAGAAACATTTGAAGATTAGTTATGGGAACTGTGCAGCAGATATAGACATAGTGGTAATTTTTATTACTTTTCATCAATAATATAGGGAAATTGTCTAGTCAAAGCTTGGTAAATCAGAACTGGTGCCAAGAACTAGAAATCAGAACTAGTGCTCAAAACTAGAAACCAGTCCAGCGGGTTATGTTTTCAGAATGAAAAATTTTCATTGTTTTACCATAGCTAGCAGGATATATGAAGAAATTTTCTTTAAAAAAGAGCAAGTATTTCTCCATCTTATTCACTATGACAGTTTTTAAATTTCAGCACGAGAAATTCTCCATATTGATTCGACAGTGTTTCAAGTAGTGATCATTTTATTTGATATTTTCTTTATACTACCATATAAAGTATTGCATTACATATAATTTAATTTTGAATCTGCATGCGAAAAAAACGATAATTTTAGAAATAACATCCTTACATTAATGTAATTATACACGCTAATATAACTTTAAAAATCCTAATATAGATTGGCATATAGGATTGATTTGAAATCAATTATAATATTAGTTTTTGATCACTCTTAGCAAAACATAAATTTAAAATTTAAAAAGCTAGAATTTTATACATTTACTTTTATAATTAGAAATTGTACTTAAAATTGCAGTTTTTATAATTTATTTATAATCATTTATAAACATGAAAAAAAAAAAAAACACGATAATTCTAGAACATATATATCCTTATATTCATGTAATTATGCATGCTAATCTAACTTTAAAAATCCTAATAAAGATAGACATATATGCTTGATTTTAAATCGATTTTAATATTAATTTTTAATTATTCCTAGCAAAACATAAATTTAAAATTTAAAAAGCTTGAATTTTATACGTTTACTTTTATAACTAGATTTTGCATTTAAAATTGCGGTTTTTATTATTTATTTATAATCATTTATAAACATGAAATATAAAAAATTGCAATTAGATGTTAAGATGCATATTTAATACAAAAGAAGTTTAGAAACTATAAGAAATTTTTCCTGCATGTAGAACATTAATAAAATAGTGCATTTATTTATTTATTTTTATTTATTGTTAAATAGCTCTTTTGATTAACATCTATCTATAAAAAAATGCACATGTGGCAATATAAATTTTAAAGAAAAAATCCAATTTTTACATATATAATTTTTCTTTTTTTTGGGGAGGGGGGGGGGTGTTGTAGATATTCTATGTAAGATTTGTAAAGCTGATATTTTAAATCTCTTTCGACATTGCATTGTTTATTAGTGTTGTTTACTTTTAGAGTAGGACATGATTATAAATATATATATATTTATCAAAATACCGTAAAGACCCTGTACCTGAATACCGGACTCTTGCGGAGTGCGAAATTTTTTCGATATCGGAAACTGCTTTTGTGAGGTAAAAATATACAAATGTGTATGGTTTCTGATGCCCTGTATTAGGGAATGCGCATTAATCTCCATAAAAGACTCTGCCAAATACCGGATATTTCTGTTTAGCGAACACTAATGCAGGGTTGGATTTTTTAAAAAGGAACTGGATTAAACCATGGACATACTGGGTAGTGACCTCTCTCCTCTCCGTTCAATTTTAGCGCAACAACCCCAAATTAGATATGCAATTTTTGAAAAGCTTATATTTTAAATCTGTTGACAGTGTAATGATTATAATCAATATTCTCGACTTCAAAGTAGAATAAGATTAAAATCTGAAAATAATATATCTAGTAAAACCTTTGAATTGCGAGGTCCTCGGGAATGCTGAATATGTCTGCTATTCGAAGGTGTTCGAGTTTCTAAGGTAAATAAACAAAAATAGGTTTAATAAAAACATTAAATTTAAAAAATAAAAAAACCCGACTGCGTAAAAAGTGAACTAATTAATTATTTATCATCAATGTGAATTTTTTTTTATATTACTTACCTATTTTTTTATTTACTTGTATTGATGACTTTTAAGTTGTGTTTGTTACTTCCTATCTATAAACACTGTTTTGATGAAACCTATAGATTTCTATAAAGGTTATAGTTGCAGTAAAGCTAGAGATCCTACCTACACAACTTCCAGGTTGTATAATATTTAAAAGGAGCTTCTGACTGTAAAACAGGCAATGAAACATCGTCTTCATTTTGAAAGACCTATCCAATGATATGCCACTCAATAGGGCGCGTTTTTTCGTCTCTACTGCCATTTTGTATTTTACGGCCACCATTTTGAATTTATAAAAACAAAACACAACCTATAATCATCGGACGGTTAAGAAGAATCGATAGAGACCTCATTCATTAAAATCCATTTAGCCGTTGAAATGCTTCGAGGATATAAAAAATCCACATACCCAGGTACGCGTGAAACACATAATCCTTCTTGGCAATCGGGTAAAAAGTGAAGTGTTCTCTAAATAAAGTTGTCCGTATGAAGTTCTGCAGTAAACGCTCCGTAGATAAAATCTCGTCCGTAGATAATGGACTGTAGATAAAATGTCGACGGGCCACAGGATGTCCGTCGGAAGCATAGACGCTAGATGGTCAAAATAACGTAGGACTATGTAATAAACTTTGCCAATATTATGATAATTGTAACTCTGATTTTAATTCAAAATATATACGCCTTAATTGAAATTCTTCTAACCACAGGTATATGTGCGTGACACCAGACACGATGTAATTAGGTTGGGAATCAGTCACTTTACTTTAGTCATCATGCTTTAATCAGCTTTAGTCATTATGCCATCTGTTGCTGAGACGAATGCTGTTGTGCTTTATGATCAGATATTTTTCTATGCTTCACGTAGTCAAATATGGCTACTTATAAAGCTCACCAAAAAACAAAGTGTATTTTAGAGTGTAAACAATGCTGCTATATGAAAACGATTAAATTGTATTAAAAATGAAAAACCCTTTCGAGAACAATAAAAAGTTTATAAAAAAGACATCGTCTTTTTAATGAGTTCTAGAATTATGCGTGTCCTGTCTGAAAAGTATTCGATTTTTGTCCGAAAAAAATATAAGTATAAGTTAACTGACGGCATTGGTACCATAACCCACTTCAAGGTAGATCCCTTGCGTGTCCACACGCGTTCCTACGTACGTGCAGTACATACGTACGTACTACATGTTCTTTCCATTGCCGAAAATACTTTTGGAAGGCTTTTTTTGGAATCGTGTTCAACTCCGACGTCACATTCTGCATATCTTATTTATTTTCTTTCAAAACGGGATCCTTTTAATGGCGATTTCAATTTCGTAAACAACCTGAAATCTCAGGTAGTCATGTCTGAAGAGTATGGAATTTGGCGAAAGACTGGAATTCCATATTTCGCCAAGGAAGTCCGAATCAGATGCAATGGATGAGCTGGAGAATTGATTAATTTTATGACACTTGCAGAATCTTAGGAATTATTTTGCTTTGAAAATCAACAAAATTGATAAAATTTGATGGAGTACCTTTGTTCAACTTTTTCAGTCACCTTGAGAGAAATCAAAATTAAACGAACACGTTTGACACTACATCATTCGGCGGCTTGTAGGCCATGACTGACTCACTGGAAATCATAGAAAAGACTCAAGAATGCGTATTAAGCTATCTCCTTCCAATGTGCACAATCGCCTTAGAATATCTATTATGCGAGGAAAAATAAAAATCGGTTATTTTGTAAACAGACCTCGTATATAGGGTTTTTATATAGTTGTTGACGTATCTAAAACATATGTTTCCCATATAATCTGAAAAGAAAAGAATTTTCACTGAAAAAATTATTGCAGTGGGTCAGATGAGGCAAATATGGCATGCAAATAAAATATGGAGAATGTCGTAACTTAAAGTCATTGCGCAGGTAAATGTTGACCAAGATACACATTAACATTTTTTTGTGGACTGTATTTCGACTTTTTATTCGTAACTGGAAATATCAAGACAATATACGCAAAAAAAATTAATGGGAAAACTAAAAGACGTTTTTGCCAATAAATTAACATAGATGTATCTCATAAGTGTATATTTTAAACAATTATAATAAATTTCCATAAGGACCCTGCATTGGTTTGGATTCCTTGATTTTACCTGAGCCTGATCAAACCCGTAGTTTGATTCGTATTGGTTTGACGCTAAATCTTTTGCCGTGCGTTACATACTTTAGAAAAGTTTTATTTAACACATTATTTTTTATTATTTGGCCAACATGCGCATGAGAGTGCATGTTATTGCACTCAATTACTTGCTTTTGGATTACTTCTAGGCAAATGGTAATTACAAAAACATTGAAAATGCCACTAACTTATGAGTAATTACTGTCAATTTCTGGAAGTTCACGATCGCTACAAAAATAATCTGATAATTTATCAACAGTTTTGCCAAATATGACAGATATTTTTTCTCTCCAGAAATTCCGAATCCTCAGCAGAAAGTTTAAATAGTTGTGTTTGTTTCATATAATGATAGATATTGTGAGAATGAAATATGAAAAATTACTATTCAAAATTTTCTAGTAGGATTTCGGAATAATAATCAAGCATCTGATATTACAGTCTTCTGCTTTTAGCGTTTCCTCTATTGAGGAACTGTGATCACAGTATTTTGCTTACAAAATGTCAAACAACTACTTATGCATGTTTACTTCTACTTCTAGTGCATATGAATTTAACATTTTCTTAACTTATTTGGACTGTTAGAAGGTATTAATGTTTAAGTTGGTTACGTGTAGATAAAGATCAACTTAATAATGTTCAATCAGTATACATTTAATATAAAAATTGCCAGTGACCAAAGTTGTTATGCCCATATGGCGGTTTCAGTCATGCTACATGTTTGAAAAGCTCGTGAAAGATTATAACTGCAACGGAACAGCCATTAAAGGTTAAGCCTGCTCATTTATTTTTTGAAAAGTTTCCTTTGTACCTTATAAGAATATAATATTAGTATCAAAATATATCTATAGAGTGAGATTCAGAACTTACGCACGAAAGTTTAATAGGTCGTAGAAAATATTATAAACATTTTTGCATAGGGAGACCACCAGGTCGACCAAAACCAGGTGGCATTTAAAGTATTTAGTGAAAAATACAATGAGTCATACTCTAATTAGAACTGATTTCTGTACATAACTTTTAAAAAATAAGGATTTTTCTGTAGTATCTTTAACATAGTAATTTTGTGTAAAAAATGGTGACATAACTGGAAGTGCAATCCATTTCGATGAGTAAGTTTCGATTGGTACACATTTTTCAGATATATTAGGATTTACTGTCTAGCTCAATGTTATGTGGACGCACATTGTAGCAATTTGTAATTATTTTTCTCAAGTCATCAGAAGTCATGAACAATAAGAAAGTATTTTGGCAATATCGTTAAAATATCCTCATTGTTTTAACGTTATGAACAAAAACCTGGCTTCAGCATGAAGTGAGATGCGATAAAGTAGAGTACCTTGATTTACCTCCATAACTACTTACATTTTCTTCCATGATTTCAAAATCTCCCTGTGTTCAATATAGTCAATGTTATATTTATTCATTATATTTATTGTCCTTTGTTTATTATTGATGCATATTAAATATGTATTTTATGTATGCAATTAGGTAAAAATTACTGGTATAAAACTGTACCGTTTTTTTTTTTTTTTTTTCTATTAAGAAAAAAATTAAATTAAATTAAATTTACTGTTAAAGAGGAAATTTTATTAGGATATTATGGGTAGAATGAATATTTCTGAAGAAAGATATAAAAATAGTTTAGAAACTCCACGTTAACATCCATATATTTTGTCAAATTTTTCAAGGAAATAAATAACAAAGATTATAAACACCTAATAGTATTATTGGTAAATAATAGTTTTTATTTTAAGGTACATACTTATTTATTTTATTTTGCGAATTAATTACTAAGATATTTTTTAAGTTGATAACAATGTATTAGGTATTATTTTGCTATATTTAAAGAATACAAATTCTATAATATAAAGGTTAAAAATTGATAAAAATTTCAATGTTATCAATTAATATTTCATTATATTACTACTAAGTATTTTCTTGTTAAGGACAATTTTTGTGAAGTACTGGTTTCGCAAAACTTCAGTACAATAAATGTAAAAAAAAATTATGTTTAAATTATTATGAGTAAAATTAATATTTCTCAAGAAATATATAAATATAGTTTAGAAACTTTAAGTTGACATCGATACATTTTGTTCAAAATTTTCAAGAAAAATAAAAAATAAAGATTACAAAGATGAAATTCTCTTTATTTTAATGCGTGTAATTTGTTTGTTTGTAATGCCTCATTAAAGATAGTTTTTTAGTTAATAATAATTTATTAAATAATTTTGACAAAAATATACATTTCGCTTTATTTAACATACAGAAGTTTTATAATTTATAATTAATTTTTGTTGATATTACTGACAATTATTTTGTTGCTGAAAATTATTCTTTATTGAAAAGGAATTCTAAAGTGTACGGTTTGCGAAACTTAAGTTACTTCATTTCATTACAATAAATGAAAACAAACAACCTCTTTTAGTCAGGATTAATGCACGAGTAAAACTTACTTCATCCACTTTACTTCATTTACGAAATTTATATAACACAATGTAACATAAATACGCATTTTCACCATATTATAGCATTTTATGGGCCTCGAGGTTCATAAGGTGCGTAATAAAGTCATAACCCTTATTAAGCTTCGCATAAGGTAAACAAACGTTGTTTTTATTCTTAAACATAAAACCTCTTAATATACAAGATGTGTGTTGCGCATAAATATTTTATTAAATAATGAAGAATATTTACTAGCTCTAATATTTAGTTAATTTGTTTCAGACTAGAGTCAAATAACAAGGTTTAGTTGCGAAAATGTTACGCATAAAATATCAAAACATAATAAATAGTAAGTGTTTCAATACTTAACTTCATATAAGTAAGAGATATAAAGAATAAATGCTGCATGGTAACATTTCCACATTGATATATTTTCTTATAAATTAGAAAATAATAATTATTTAAAATTAAAAATTTTATAAATTTTATAAATTCAGCTGCTTTTATTTCAAGTACTTATAGATGCATATTCTATATATTATTAGTATACACCAAACAAAATCGAAGAAATCGATTGTTTTAGAATACTTTTTTTTAAACAAACCCAAAACTTTTTAGATCTATAATACAAAAGCTTTGTTTTATCCTTTATACGTTTAACAGGGAAAAAATAATAATCGTTTAAAATAATTCAATAAAATGCATCCTCATGTATACGTATAACTCAATATATATATTTCACATAAATAAATTTGGGTGACCATTCTCTTAATATCCACTGTATACACATTGTGTACGGTATTTCACTTCGCATTCCATGAAACTTATGTTCAGAGAACAAGTTTCTGATTTGAAAGAGAAATGCATTACATTTTCTTGGCAATTAATTTTAAAGTAATTACAAAAACGAACTGAAGTGAGTAAGTTTGTTTGTTGTTGCAAGCATGAACGGTGCATGAGAAGAATGAGGACGGATTTGATTATTGCTGTTTTGGCGGGGACGGTTTTTATTCAACCGATTGGCGAAGGTAAATTAAAGTATCCAGTATAGTAAGTATGTCTGCAGTGTAAAAATTTGCTTTTAAATTTATCAGCATTTGATATATTATATGAAAGTGTGACGATATATTTTTCCTTAATCCGAAATCTCTATAATGATATTAGTTATTCACATAATAAATGTAATCGTCAATCGTCGTTATAATCTTATAACGCATTAAAAGTTTCTGCTTTATTTCCAAAACATTTTACATTGATTGAAGATTTGAATGATTTGAACTTTGAACTCTCTTACTTGTAAATCAAAGCTGAGTCAGAAAGTGAGTGCATCGTTAATTACGAGAAAGTGATGGCACAGTATTTACTTTTTTGTGATATTTTATGCACAACTACATCTACGTCCGTTGGTGTGTTAGTCGTTAGAAAAAATGTTTTTCTTTCTTTTTTTTTTTCAGCATAGTGATCGGATGTCTGTATTTTATATCTTTGTGCCTTCATTTTATAGATGCTAGGCAGAAATTTATTTATTACATATTCTGTTTATTGAAATGGTTTGTCTGTTCGGTACATGCTTGTAATTGGAGAAAAAATAATCAATTGGGAATTACATTTTTCATATGGAAATATAAAAAATTTCAACATTTCTACGATAGTTTTTATTCACTATATAAAGTGTTTTTGACAATTTATCACCTACTTTCAACTACATGAAAGATACACTGTAAAAAATACGCCTTTATGCACTACTTTATCTGTCATTTTTAAACAAATAATTTCCGTACTCCTAGAATACGAGCTTGTTCTATTAATTCTTACCAGAAGTCTAAAAAGCTGGAAAAATTCTGTTTATTCTTTGCATTCATGCGTATTGGCACTATTAATTCAAAAGTTCGAATTTCTTTTTAAAATGAAAAACCTAAAATTCGCTAAATTAAAATATCTAATTTATTTAAAAACAAACAAACAAAAATAATGCTTTCGAATTTAATAAAGCAGATATTTTCTCATTCTTTCAAACTTATTCGCAATTTATTTTTTTTTAAATATTAAAAAAATGTATTAGCATGTAAAATATATTCTAAACTTATCATTAAAAAAATTATAGTACTTTCAAGTAAAAAAAAAAATGAATTTTATTCAAAAAAGGAAACATTTCTTCTCAAATTTAATTAAAAATATATTATTCATATTTTGCGTATAATAATCAAGTTATGTATTCTTAAAAATATGTCTAATACGTAATAATTTTTATCCTCTATTTTTCTATAAATGTGAAAACACAAATACTTATTGCATAACGATGAAATTTTTCTAATTTTCCGAGATTTCTGAACAAGAAATTTAACAAGCCTTACCAATTCCCCGTTTCCAGAAACCCATATCACTCCCCATCTGCCTAATTTCTCGATGGCAGAGTGTTTCAGATGCTCGATTTAACCCTTTATCTACTGGATTATGAATTCGTGAAAATTTTATCTTCAAAAGCATTTTTTGTGAATTGTTTAAACTATATTAGAAGAATTACATAATCAAGTTATAAATTTTAGAAGGATTTTAGAAGGATTGAAGGATTTAGAAGGATTCATTAAATTTGAATTTATGCGGCTTTTGTGCAATATTTATAACCCCACTCAAATCTTTTATTTTAAATATTTTTCTTAGTACTTTGTAGAATTAAGAAATGTAAAAATATAATGTTCTTACAATAGAAATATAGAAATATTTCCTAATTGAAAAATTCGCTCCCCCCCCCCCCTCTCCCAACGCCAAGAAAGCTAAAAAGTTGCAAAGGCAAAATAAATCACCCTTTTAAAAATATTTTTGTTTTCAGTAACTAATAATGCTTTTGGAACAAGATAAAGTAATGTATATATAACTCATTCTAAACTGTATTACAACTAATCGATGTATTAAATGAATTTTATAACAAGTTATTTTAATGGTACTTATAAGTACCGTCAGTAGATAAAGGGTTAAGACGCACGGGCCCGAGTTCAAATCGAAGCGGATCCACAGAGGAACGAGAAAATTATTTTTTTAAGAAGCTAATTTTTTCAGATTACGGAAATTTTCTATCCTAGAACGGAAATGTCTTAATTCTCGGATATTGACCGGTAGCAGTTCTGCCGGGTATATTTCCTTGAATTGAAGAAAATATTTTTGAAAGTGCACCTCAAAAATAAATTATTAATAAATAATTGAGTTCTGAAAATGATAAAATATTATATTACCATCCGAAACACACCTGTATGAAAGGTTTATATTATTTTAGCTTGCCGGAAAGTGAGCAAAGAAATGATTAGGAGACCCCATCTTTACGCACGTGAACCGAGTTAAGTTAAATGAAAGAATGTAAAAATATAGGAACGTTTAATGAACGTTCTCTCATTAGTAGAGTCATTTCTTTATTTCAAAATTCTAAATTTACCGGACACTTAACAGAAATTAAATTATATATACTATAGTAAATTATTTTACTTATGCTGTGACTTAAAAACAAAAGTTGAAATATATTAAAATTTTATTGTAGAAAAAAAAGGAAAAACAGAGAACTCGCTTATTTTATAATTCACTTTTTTACCAAGTATAACACCTCACGGTATAGTCATAAGAGATTTTTTTTTAATACGCTAAAAATTTTTTGATGAAATATTTTCGAAACAAAGGTTGCTACGCGATTTTAAATTTTGCTCCCAGGATTTTGCTCCATACACGTAACATTGCCAACAGTTGCCAACACAATGATACGTACAGTGTCTTGTTTTAAGGTGTATATGTGAAGTACAACGTGCTTGTGCATTTCATCGGATAAATATTACATAACATCATGTACAGTTATTTATAAATTCTCGAAATACGCCCAATTAGTCACTTTGTAAGCGGGAGGCTCGTGTAAAACGCTGTTTTTTTTTCAAGATTTTTTAAAATGAAAACGAGAACATTTATTCAATCACAGTAAAGTACAAAATACTATCGACGATTAAATATACAAGAAAAAAATTATTGTTGAAAGAAAAATGGTGGCGCTGTACCTTTTGCATCCTACGATTTGCATCTAAAATGAAACAAAATAAGCAAAAATGATAAAAAAATTGAAAATTTGAGGATGTTTTGAAAATAAAATTACTTCTTTTTTTTAATAAACAAATTGTAAAATACATATATATATATAATTGTTATTTTAATATTTTTTTTAGGATTCTGCTGAGCGTAAGGACTTACATTAATAATAAAAAAATTGGTTTATTGATTTTAGTCAATTACAAGGACCTGGGCAAATGGTAGGATCTAAGTTTGAGCAGCTACAGGGCCGCCATTTTTTTTTCAACATTAATTTTTTTCTTGTAGATTTAAACGTCAATATTATTTTGTACTTTACTGTTATTGAATAAATTTTCTCGTTTTCATTTAAAATATTCTTAAAAAAAAAAAAAAAAAAAAAAAAAAAAAAAAAAAAAAAAAACAGCGCTTCACACGAGTCTCCCCCCTTAAACGTCTATATGAAGTCATGTCGATATTTAATTTTCGAAGAAATTATTGACTGTCGGTTGTGATGGTAGTAATTGTTGATTGGAATGTATTGTTTTTATGACGGCCAATTATTAGTACGCGGTATACATGTCCGAATGGGGGGATGTGCCCTCCGTGGAGGTCTTTCTAACGGAACCTAACCCATATTTATGCAAGGAAATCCAAGGTTCGAAGATAACCACGGAAAACTCCGAATGATTAGGCCGATTCCGCATGGCCGCGATCGGATTCGAAACCAGCACCTCTTGTCTACCAGCTTCGAAAACAGAACCTCTCGGCCACTGGTGGGGCGCGTGTTGATTAAAAATTTAGAATTTTCTTTCCCCTTTTAACACGTTGACCAACGCAGATCAGGACGAAGTACTTTCTTTGCATACATTGACAAAAGCGTTTTCAGTGTTTATGTTTGATTAGGTATGTCATTAAAAGGTCAGCAAAATTTCAATTTTCTGTTTTTTAAATTAAGATAAAATGTCAGTATTTTTCTTTCTCTTTTCCAACTGTTTCAATATTTATATTTCTTACAAACTTTAAAAGAGAAGTGAAAGTTTTTTTTTATAATTTTTGGCAAAAGTGTTTATTTTTTGTAAAATTGTGTTTGGAAAAGTTATCATGATTCAATAAATAATAGTTCTATTGCTAGAAAATTATTAAATTATCTTTTTTATATATGTTCAAAGAAAGTAGAATATTCTGATGCTCGTTTATTCTTAGGTTAATGATTACCTAGTTTTCATTTATAATTTTGTATTTTTTCAGGAATTTACAGCTTTGTTTATCTTTTTATACTTATAACTCTTAAAATAAATCATGTTATTGTCATAAAAATAGTCTAGTTCCTGGTTAATATGATTATATTTATTATGGAATTCATGAAATGTATTTATATTTAATAATTTTAAATTTAAATAGTTTTAAGACAAGAACAATTTTTCGGTTAATTTTATGCTATTAAAAAACAAAATTACTTATTTGCATATTTACGTCTCATTCGTAGGAAATTTTAAATAATAATTCGCAATTTTAAATTTTAAATGTACAAATATTCAAAAAAAAATTGTTGAAAGTTATGCATGTACCTTAATTTTATACATGTGCAATTAAAAAATATCAAATTGTAATTGTTTTTACACTTTGGACACTACACCGAAATCACGAAACATGCCTGAGGTTCTTTTTAACACGTTCCAAAAAAGTTGAAAAGTGGTGTTTATGGTTTCCCATTTGTCTGGCCGCTGTCCTTCTGTCTGCGATCAAACTCTCGTAAATTAATCGTATTCCCTTGAAATTTTTGGATGTTATCAACGTTCACCATAGCACTATACTTATTTCAAATGAAGTTTGTAGCATGCTTAGTTCATTTACAGTGACAGTCAAAAGTGTTTCGTCACATTACGACATATAGGAAAAAATCGTTTCAAATGCCTTTTAATGATATTACATGCTTTCAAGCATAAAATAATTAATATGCATTAATGAAATGCACTAAAATAGGCATTCACAGGGCCACACAAAAGAATTCCGTTACATAATGACATGGGGGAGATGTTTGCGGCGTATTTTAATTATGTTAAACTATTTCATATATAATGAAACTGATATACTTTGCTGGGGTTTATTATAAGTTATTTCATGCATAATAAGAAGTGCATAGCATTTACAGGGACACACAAAATATTTCAGATACTATATTGCGTCTGAAGTACTGCATAAGCGATGATTGCTGGAAATGCATTTTTAATTATGATATGCGCTTTTATGTTTCATTATATTTATGCATACTATACTGTATGTATAAATGCTATAATTCATATACAGGGCTACACAAAAGAATTCGTAAGGTTACTGAGTATGAGCGTAACTTGCTTAAAGGTGGTTTTTAAAAGAGTTATGCATTTTTACGACGAACTGCATTTAGTTTACTAAGAAATGTTTGTAGAATACAGAAAAAATGATATACAGGGTCACGCAAACATAATCTTCTGTGGATGATAATCTGGAAATGCCATTTCAGTAGTTTGTTTTAGTTTTAATTGAATTTTAGCTAAATAGTGGCGTGTAATAAAGATACTATTGGCTATGGACAGTAACGGCTGAAATAAATTTTTAAATTGTTTTATGTGTTTTCTAAAACGTTTAATTACTTATATTATTAACCTTATTTTCCTAAATAACGAAGTTTTGTTAAAGCATTCGGGAAGTGTTGGAAAATGTTAATAATCTATGCTTAACGCACGATTTATCTTTCTTTTTTTAATTACATGTTAATAAATTATCAATAAACCCGTTTCATAACAATAAATTATCTTCAATTAAAAAAAAATGTTTGATATATTCGTCTGATATGGTGCCATAGTAAATGACAGTTAATGTGCAATCCTTGGCTGCACATATGTTTCAAACATTCGAGTGGCATTTTTTTTTTTTTGCTTTTATCTTCCATCTTGCAGCACTTTCCCAAAAGAAAACTCTTTCATATGCATTTTGACAATATGAACCATAGAAATATATTACAATTTCTTTTCTTTAAATATTTTTATGAATAGAATATAAAATTACTCGCCAGTGGCCAAATGCATGACTCTATGCAGTCAATGCAGTCTCAGTGTCAAATGTATTCAAGGGGTTAAATTCCAGCTCTTTTTTATGCGTTCATTGTTTTTTTATAGAAAAGTGTTTAAATCCTGACAATAATTTATAATCACTGTGTTTAATATATCAAAGAAATACCTAATATATTTTAGATGCTCAATATTTTTTAAAGGATTTATAATTATTTTGAAAGTAATAAGTAAAACAAACAAATATTTCAACAGCTCAGATCATAAAGATGGTAACTGACACAATCGTCATTTTCAGTAAAGACGTTCTAAAGTTCCAAATCTTATTCGCTTATATTGTCAAATGCTTCCTCTATAAATTAAAATCTCTGTGAGTACTTCGTTTATCGAAATAGTAAATTAACAGATGGTAGATGACCATTGATTATCTTTTATCATATGATTAACCTTTTTTTCAGATATCAAGTTTATAATCTGAACTCTTCAGTTAATAATGACATTGTCATTTAAGTCAGTCATTAGTCTTAGAGCTTTAAAAATCGATTTTTATTTTTCATATTTTTCAAGAACTTATAAGTTTCTGGATCCTAGAGGGGAAAAAATGCAAATAAAAATGTGATAAATGTTAATACAATAACACTGGTCAACAAATTTGAACTTTTGCTCTGTCCTAAAACAGAAATTATTTTTTTTTATGTGGTCTTTTGTGCTGATTCCTAATCTAGTTTTAGATTTACTCCAGCACGTCAAGTTTTATAGATATTTGCATATTTCAATTTATGCAAATTTAGTAAATTTTATAGAATTATTTGCAAATTTAAGATATAAAGCAATATCAGACGTGGTTTTTTGTTTTATGTTATGATTACTACCTAAGTTATTTTACAAAAACTTTGTTTTTGAGATTATACTGACATGTGACTGTGAAATATTGTATCTAAATTGTATATTTTTCATGTTTTCCTAATAATATTTCTTGACGTTCAAATATTTATGCCGCATGAGTACGCTAATATATTTCTAAACCAGTTTTTTGAGCTGATTTCGAATCTTTTATCTGTTTTCTTCTATCACGTATAGCTTTTTATGATACTTTGTATGATAAACTTCAACTAGTTAGGATAGATTCTACTACTTTTTTTTCGATTATATAAATTTTTGTTTATGACTTTAATATGAATCTGATCCTGTTCATATTTTTGTCAATGAATTACACACCCCTAAACAGCATCTTACATGAAACCTATGTTAATGCCGTGCAAAAGTAGAAATTCATCTTACTCAAAAACTAGACATGACATAAGAAATCTGACTGCAGATTTGTAATCAGCATAAAAATATAGTCTAGAAAAACATTATTTCAATTCTGTGGCAACTGTTTTAAAGTTGATAGTGATGTAAACATTACACCATTGAAAAATATGCAAATTAGGCATAATAACTGATAAATAAATGTTAAGAATATGCAAATCGTGACATTTATCTGAAGCAAATAGTCAAGTAGTCATTATTTAGAAAACGTAATTAGATGTGACAGATATTGTAGCTAAAATTTGCATAAAATAGCACATAAAAGCTTAAATTTGCATAAATTTAAATATGCAAATTTCTCAAAACCTGGACCGCCTAGAGATAAACGGAAAACATATTCGGAATCAGCGCCAAAAACTGATCTAGAATTAACTAATTTTAGTTCTAGGACAAAACCACTGTTATCCAGTGTTAATACTGACTTTAAGTAATATTAAATATACCATTCGCTTTTCTCAAAACTAGGTTTTTGTTACTAGCGTGCAACAGAAATAATAAATTAACATACACAAATTATTTATTTTCACAAGTATGTATAAATATATTTCTACCATTTTTTTGTCAATTATTAAAATGTCATTTGTTTGGGTTTAAAATGTACGATATTTATTATTATTTAAACATATAACCTCCTGCACTAAAATATTTTTCATATAAGCTAATAAAATTAGATGCGTTTCTCAGATTTTGGGACGAAAACGAAACCGAATTTTCGCTGGATCTCTAATTTTAACACAATGTAACGGATGAAAAATGTGACAAGTGACATGTAGTTAAAATGTATTCAATTTACAGAATTACAAAACTAATAATTTCCCTTTCTAAAGGACCTAAGCTTACACAATCAGCTTTATCATCTCCTGAATTTAACGAAAAATATTTTAAATACATTACCTTAAATGTACTAATTTTTCTTTATTATTTCATTCTATAATGGATATAAAATTCTATAGAATTTTGTGTCCTATATATATTCTATAGGATTCTATAGAAGCAACTTTCATCTAATTTGTTAGGTAAAACAAAATAATCTGGAAATTTAATTCAACAGACGTAAAATTTAGTTTTCAATATCTAGAAATATAAATACACTATGAAATGGTGAATAACACTCTGAAAGAAAGTGATGAATCAAGTCAAAGGAGAAAGGAGTGAAAGTAATAAATTATTCTATAGATGATGAAGTTCTCAGGAGATCAGGAAATATGGGATTTTGATAGGCCAAGAGGAAGTTGCATTTATTTCATATTTATTTTTCTTTGCCCTTTGCTATTGATAGTAAATATCTTTTCTAAATATTA